>JAJIBD010023429.1:0-27351 GCA_021461705.1 Cryptotis parvus
GTATATAGTAGAGTAGCAGGGTACAAAATCAATACCCAAAAGTCAATGGCCTTCCTATATGCAAACAGCGAAGAGAAGAAAGGGACATTAAAGAAACTATCCCATTCACAATTGCACCGCAGAAAAACAAATACCTAGGAATCAGTTTGAAAAAGAATGTAAAGGATCTCTACAAAGAAAACTACAAAACGTTACTTCAGGAAATAAAAGAAGACCTGAGGAAATGGAGACACATTCCCTGCTCATGGATTGGAAGGATTAACATTATCAAAATGGTAATACTCCCAGAGCTTTATACAGATTCAATGCGGTCCCTATAAAGATACCCATGATGTTCTTCAAAGAAATTGAACAAACACTCCTGAAATTTGTATGGAATAATAAAACCCCACCGAATAGCTAAAGCAATCCTTGGGAAAAGAAGATGGGGAGGTATCACTTTCCCCAACCTCAAGCTCTACTACAGAGCAGTTGTAATTAAGACAGTGTGGTATTGGTATAGAGACAGACCCGTAGACCTATGGAATAGAACTGAGTATCCTGAAACGCACTCTCACAAATATACAACCACTTAATCTTCGATAAAGGAGCAAAAAATATTAAGTGGAGCAAAGAAAGCCTCTTCAACAAATGGTGCTGGGAAAACTGGGCAGCTACATGTAAAAAAATGAACTTAGACCTCCTTCTAACGCCATGCACAAAAGTCAGATCAAAATGGATTCTAGATCTCGATATCAGACATGAATCTATAAGGTACATCGAAGAAAACATAGGAGAAACGCCCCATGACATCGAAACGAAAAGTATCTTTAAAGACGACACACCACTGACCAAGCAAATGGAAGCAATGATAAACAAATGGGATTATATAAAAATTGAAAGCTTCTGCACCTCAAAAGAAACGGTGACCAAGATACAAAGACAATCCACAGAGTGGGAAAGGATATTCACCCAATACCCATCTGACAAGGGGTTAATATCCAGGATATATCAGGCACTGGTAGCACTCCACAAGAAGAAAACAGCCAACCCCATCAAAAAATGGGGAGAAGAAATGAACAGAAGCTTCCAAAAGAAGAAATTCGAATGGCCAAAAGGCATATGAAAAGTGCTCTTCATCTTTAATCATCAGGGGAGATGCAAATCAAAACAACAATGAGGTACCATCTCACCCCACAGAGACTGGCACACATCCCAAAACAGCAAGAACAACCGGTGCTGGCGTGGATGTGGGGAAAAAGGGGACTCTCATCCACTGCTGGTGGGAGTGCCGACTGGTCCAGCCCTTTTGGAAAACAATATGGGCATTCCTCCGAAAGCTAGATATTGAGCTCCCCATTTGATCCAGCAATAGCACTCCTGGGAATATACCCTAGAGACCGAAAAACACATAGCAGAAACACTATCTGTACTTCTTTATTCATCTCTGCGCTATTCACTATAGCTAGAATCTGGAAACAACCTAAATGCCCGAGAACAGAGGACTGGCTAAAGAAACTGTGGTTCATCTACACTATGGAATACTATGCGGCTGTCAGAAAGGATGAAATTATGAAATTTACCTGCAAATGGATGGACATGGAGTCTATCATGCTGAGTGAAATTAGTCAGAAGGAAAAGGACAGATATAGAATGACTGCATTCATTAATAGGATATAGATACCAGTGTTTTTAATAAATATGGGGAAATGGTAATGGCAGATTAAAACTCACCACTGAATATACACAAAGAGACTTAAGTGATAAACTCTAAATATCTGCAGGGCTAGCCACAATGTGTAAAATAAGAGGGAGAGAGATGCAGAGACAGAGAGAGAGATAGAGAGAGAAAGAGAGGAAACTGGGGTACCTGCTATTAAGGCGGTGTGGGGAGGGGGAGGGGAGGGTACATTGGTGGTGGAAATGGGGCACTGGTGGAGGGATGGGTGCTGGAATACTGTATTACCAAGAACCAATTATGAACACCTTTGTAATTGTATGTTTCACGGTGGTATAATAAAAAAATTAAAAAAAAATAAATAAAAGCCTAGGCCTCTGCATCTGCCCTGGATTGCCTCCTGCAGGTCACTTCATAGATAGGGGGGTAGTCTAAATGTGGCAGTCTTATCTGACCATGTATTCTATACTGGCTGGTATAAATATTCTCTCATGCTACCACAAGCATCGTGGGACTAGCTAGATCTTACCAGCATATTTGCCTGGCCACGTTGGATCTCTAAGTAATTAGACCAGAGAGAAATGCTGTTTGCCTCCAAGCAAGCAAGCATGGCTCCCTGATAACTCAAAGGCAACTAAAATACAAAACTACCATGAAGGAGACGAGACTCTTGTGAAGGCTTGGAGAAATATTTAACTGGCATTAGTATAGTCTTGGGTACAGAGACATCCCATCTCAGAAACCCCCTTCTCTACCCTATAAAGGCATTTTCAGGCAGATCTTAGCTCAAGACATTAGGTGAGGTGCTGGGAGAAATTACCTGAGGGCATTTGATCCTTCCTGCCAGGAGAAGTTACATTTAGCTTATAGCTCCTCCCAGCTCTGCTAGGGAGGCTTTGAAATAGCTCTGGGTCCTTGTAAACAGCCAGATGTTCTCTCCTGAAGTTGCTAAATTTCTATAGAGCTATTTTCTTGTTTTCATCTCTAGATAGCCCAGCCCAGAATGGGCTGGGCTGGGGAGTTTGGGCTGGATTTCTAGCTATAAAATAAACTGCAAGAAGAAAGAAGCCCCTTCTTTTTTTTCCCCTTTTTGCCATTTCGGCTTCCCTTGGCATTTTGCTTCTCTGTCCTCTTCATTCTCTTTTTGGCCTCAACACATGGTGACAGCCATCTTGGCTTACACCTGGCTGGGGCCTAGCTGGGAACCCAGAGTCCGGGGGTTTTCCCTGCTCTTGGATTGTATATTGGAACCTGTTATAGTAAAGCCCCTTTAAAACTGCATCGGATTCCTGAGTCTTCATCCATTCCCGCTGGCTTTGGAGGTAGAAGGGAACTTGCTTCCCAGCACTGTCAGGGACCCCGACGGCATCCCGACAATGGGTTAGATCTTTTTGTTTTTTTTATTTCTTTTTTTTTAAATTTAATTTTATTTCTTTTTTAAAAATTTTTTTTATTATACCACCATGAGACATACAATTACAAAGGTGTTCATAATTGGTTCTTGGTAATAACAGTATTCAAGCACCCATCCCTCCATCAGTGCCCCATTTCCACCACCAATGTACCCCACCCCTACAGGATAAGATCTTTTTGACTTTAAAATATCTCTTTTCTAATCTATATAACATAAAAAATAATTAGAACAAATGATTCTCAACTCAATCTATTTTATGAATTTTAAGTTTGAGCTTTGTTTTATTGTGCAAGTTTATTTTATCATTGGGTCAGAGGCTTCTTTGTTTTGCTTTGTTTGGGGACCATACAAGGTGATGCTCAATTATCACTCCTGGGAGTGCTTAAAGTGAAGCCTGGGCCTCTCCCACACAGAGTGTGTGCTCAGCCTTGAGCTGTCTCTGCAGTCCAGTGGGAACCTCTATTCCACTGCTGTGAAAGCATGATACATGTTTTCAGTGTATTAGGCTCTGTGGAAGCAGAAACGGCTGATGAAGAAATCAGGAAACAAGGCTGTAGAGAGGAGGGTGTTTCTTCCAGGACTGTGGCTGTTAGATGATTTCTTCTGTTACGTTTTAATGAAGTCTTTAGTGTAAAAAAAGGCTTATCTGTTTCTGTATATTCTGTAGAGCATTTTAGTAAGGTGACTTGAAACAGTAGATACTCAGCAATTGCTTTTGCACAATGGATCACATTCCCCAGAGGTCAGAGAATCTCAGAGAAACAGAAACCTTCATAATTTCTTATCACATCCCATCCCTTCACCTGCATCTTCCCAGAAAGAAGTTAAATTCTCAAACTGTTTGTCAGGAAGACATAGGACTGTGTATTATGAACATTCCCATGCTTCCTAATCCATCATAATTAATTGAATCGTGACCATGATGTCTGCCAGTCCTGTATTGACTCACCAGCCCAGGTGACTGAAAATAACTGTAGGGGTTTTTGTGCCTGATTAACACCATTTGGGAAATCCCTGAAAAAGGGTTTTGTGAAACAAATACTCAAAACCCAGCTCAGTGCTGTGGTAAGCATCTTGCTATGATGCACTGGTCGCCTTCCCTCTCACCTTCAGATGAGGGGGTCCTTGTACCTACAGGGATTCTGGAGCAATAAACCCACAGTCTCCGTCTCTTTGTTTTCAATCTTGTTTTTTTTCATTAAATTCAATATTCTGATTAAAGACTGGTGTGTGTGTGTGTGTGTTTGTGTGTACATGTGTATATAAATGACTTCCTGAAGAAGCTTTCAATTTCAGAATAGCAGCTTTTCCTTGGTAGGCTACTATATTTGTTCAAGTTGGTTTCCTGGTGCCTGGAGAAGCAGCAGTGAAAGAGTGAGAACTAGAGTCTTCCAATATGACAGACCTGGGTTTCATCGCCTCAGACTTGAGTCTGGAACAGGCTGTTTAAACCCTGACAGCCCTGTTCTCCTCGTTTGCATAAGAGGTAATGGCACATGTGCAGATACCCAGTGGTATGACCTTGTGGGGGCCCAGTGCAGAGTATGTGATGGTGGGGGCATGGAGTTCCTTTCAGTCCCACATAACCAAACTATTCAGAAAGCTGCTCTCGAGAAGGGGCTTGAGTTCCATTGCCAACAACAAAATCATGGCTCAGAGATTTTTCTCTAACACTTACCTTTGTATCCAACCCTCACAGGCCCACCTGACCTCCATCCCCAGACTAAATTCTCTTTGAAACTCTCACATTATATTAGTTTCAGATGCCCAGCCTGATGATTTGCTCTCTGTGTCTATTGTAAAATGATTAATGTGGTAAGTCTAGCTAACCCTCATCATTATACCTGGGTAATATTTTTCATGGGATGAGAACTTTTCACATTTATTCTCTTCCCAATACTGAAGTGTGTTGCTCACTTCCATGACCATTTTTCTAGTCAGCCTGAGCAAGTCCCTTCCCAAGCTGATTTTTTTAAAAAATATTTTATTATACCACCATAAGATATATAATTACAAAGATGTTCATGTTTGGGTTTTGGTCATACATTGTTTCAGCACCCATCCCTACACCAGTGCCCATTTCCCACCACCAATGTCCCCGATTCCCTCCCGTCTCCCCTAGCCTGCCTCTATAGCAAGTTCTTTATCTCTTTTCTCTTTTGAAGTTGGTACCTTTGACTCCTTCAGCCATTTCATGCTCTGCCTGATCCATAGTCTGCTCTCTGGGAGTTTGTTTCTTCAGATTACACATCTAAGTGAGATAGCACAGGAATTGTCCTCTTTTGTTTTATGTATTATACTCAGTCCAGTACCTCTGAAGGCCTGCACACCCTCCCTCACCTGTCCTCCTGGCGGAGGCTCCCTTCCATGTGCTCAGTCTGCTTCCCTGTGGGTCCCATGTGGTGTAGGTAAAACAGAGGTGAGTAAAGATGTGACTTCCCATGAGCTTGCTACTCTGTTCATGCAGTATTCTCTACACTTTTCTAACACTTTGGGCTTTTCAGGGCTGATTTACCATAAAAGGTGGTTTGGCAGGTCTGAGATAGTAGATGCAGAGCCAGAAACAACAGCAAGCACTTGCCGCCTATTCTGTTATCCTCCTTTGGTCTTCTTTCTTTTTTTAATTTAATTCAATTTATTTATTTTTATTAAAGCATTTTACAAAGTCATTCATAGTTGGATTATAGACATATAGTATTCCAGCACTGATTCCACCACCAGTGTCAACTTCCCTCTACCTATGTCCCCAGGTTTCTCTCCAATAACCTCCTTTCCCCGAGGCTGCCATCTTGACAGGTACCTATTAAGTCTGGTTGTTATCAATGTTATTGACTCTGTGGTTTGGATATTTAGCTCTATCTTTCTTTAATGCCACTGATATACTTGAATCCCCTTGACTTCTGTCCCTGTAGCTTCTCTTGTCTCTTCTCTCCTCCTCTTCACTCAGTTTCTTTCTCTCTCCTCCCTATACTCTGGGGTTAAGGTTGATCTAGGCACCCCACTTTAAACTATTGCATTCAGTCATCTGATTATTCTAACTGCCATACATGAGTGAGGCCACCCTGTGTTTTTCCTTTTTTCTTCTGGCTTACTTCATTGAACATAATATCTTCCAGTTCCACCCATGCTGCCACAAATGGCATAATACCACCATTCCTTATAGCTGTGTAGTGTATCATAAAGATGTGGTATATATACATGTTGATCGCCTCCTTTCTGATGATGAATGAGTACTGAATATGCTTATGTCTCTATATCCTCATTTGAAAAATGGAGTTAAAGGGTCAGTAAAAGTCAATCTTGCTAGAAATCTCCTAGAGGAAATGAAACAAAAAAGCCTTGTATTAAGGCCTACTTAATTCAAAGACTACAGAGGGAAGAGAAATGGCTTTAGTTGGTCTGTTTTATACATTCAGTATCACAGCACACAGCTAGTAGCAGATGTGAGAAAAGTGCCATCGTATTAGAAGAATTTTGGTAGACAGCATGTTAAGAAGTGCTGGTTGTTCAGTGGGCTCTGAAAGCAGGGCTACAGAACTTGCCCCTGGGCCTTGTGGCTCCTCATCGATGTCACAGAACCAAATGAGTCCAGTTAAACTGGCAGAAGTCCAGACAGGCCTGGGGGTGGGGAGTGTTTCTGTGTGTGCAGAGTGAATGTGAAGCAGCACGACCAGCACCAAGCTATAGTTTTGTCTTAGTTGCTGTTTATGAGTTTTGGATTTTCAGTAGCCAAAGACACTTCAAGTTCTGCTTTTCCCATTAGCTTTTATGAAATCTGTTAAACCCAGCTTTTTTTTAAGCCATGTAAGGCTTTTGTTGATCTGCATGGAATACAGAGAGGAGCATATGGAGAAAGGGATACTGTGCAATTGTGATTCTGCAGACACGAAGTGGTCCCAGACGAGGCTGACTGGGGAATCAGCCAACTAATGAGAGGCTGGAATTAGGAAGGGTATTACTGTCTGAGGCAGTCTGCCAGTGGAAAGACTCAAAATTTAGCTTATTTTGGTGAGAGGTTTGGGACACACCCAGTGATACCCAGGACTCTTTCTGGGTCTGTGCTCAGAAATGACCCCTGGCCAAATCCCCAGTACAACTAAGGGTCACTGCTGAGCACAGAGCCTGGAATAGCCCCTGAGCACCACTCATGGCCCAGACACTCTGCCCAATCCATGTCATCTCCTCCTGGAGGTTGTTTCCCAAAGCACTGCATGGACGTCCTCTCCTGGACTCTGCTGTCCGCGGCTGCACTTTGTCTCCATTTGTCTGTTCTCTTTCCTCTCCTGATTGGAGACTCAGAGGCTCCCCTGCCAGGTCCAGTCCACACAGGACTCAGAAGTGGGTTTCGGGTTGTATAGGAGGATGCTATCCCCTCTCCCCCCATGACCCCCAGAGCAGTCCTGGCCTAGGCACTTGTATCTGAGGTATCTGAGATGGACCTTTTATTCACACTGCTCACCTGAAAGGGATTTTCAAATGTGAGGACAAACTTCCTCTCCCAGAGCCTTGGAACTGGGTAGAAGAGAGGGAGCCTGAGGTGAGGCATATGACACTGGTGGAGAGGCAACGTCCTGCCAATACCTGGCTAAGCCCAGACTGGGCTCCCCTCAAGGTGGCATCTAGGTTGGAGGGAGAGGCTGACTGTGCATTTGGAAGTAGAAAGTGCTGTAGCATCCAGGTCCTTCCAGACATTGAGTGATCAAATCAACTATATCCATCAAGTCAAATTTGAATTCTAGATATACATGTATGTATGTAATATGTAACATATGGGAACTAAGGAAATTTATTATTCATACAGAATTCAAATCTAGCTATTTTTGTTTGCCAAATCTGGCATCAGCTAAGTATAGAGTAGACCCAAGAGAATGGGTTCTTGAGAGGTGTTTTTGTCATTGGAGAAATCATGGCTGTTGAGAGACTGGAAGAACTTTATTCACTAGAACTTAATCTAAATAGAAAAAGTCAGGTGACAAGAATAAACCAGGATAGGAAGGGGTGAAGTTCTATTGTGATTCCATATAGATTAAAAGATTGAATGCTATAATTACTCAAACATTCACATCAGGGGTGACAGATTAGGAGTGGAAGGGAAGAAAGTTGTATTCAAGAATGAATAGGAATGACAGTAGAGATTGATTATTAGTCAGTACTGTCTGGGTGACTTCATTATGATTTAAAATCCTGGTTCCTTGGATCATTAAACTAAAGTCTCCCAGTAGCAATAACAATATATGTTTTTCTCCTGTCCCCTTTCAGCAAGCTGATTAGAATATGACTGCATTGTGTTAGACTGTGGCCAGAAGGCCTGAGGAATTGATGCCTCAAATTCTTGGAGAAGACACAGTTACCACTTGTGGCTGTTTAATATGTTTATTATGTGGCAGAACATGCTAAGAATGTTGATTGAAAATTCACCAAGCCAGAGAAGAGAACCCTGTCTGGAAGTAGCCCAGCACCAATATTTCCCCTACAGCTTCCTGGTCTGTTTGTTGCCAGCTTCCCTGAGGCTGGAACCATCTGAGCACTTTCTTGCCCAGCTGCTCTCTGAACTATGCACCTTAGTCCCTCGGCTGGGAAGTGTCAGCTGCTTTTTCAGGGCAGAGTGCTTCTCTGCTTTGGCGCATGTTACAGTCTCAGTGTTAAAGCCCCTGCTTCAGTGCTCTGTGGTCTTATCTCAACTCTCCAGTCTGAAGATGTCTGTCCATGCCCATCTATATCACTACTGAGGAGACAGTCTGGAATGTGAAACCCCCTAACAAAGCCAACAGGGAAGTGTTGGATGAGTGAGTCAGTGATGGTTGATACATGGCTAAGTCTGGACTGGTGACTGTTATAAACGCCGGTCAAGAGATCAGATGAATGTGTGCCTGACCTTAGAATACATACTTACTGACACTCACCCTCTTGGTTGGGAAGACAAAGTGTCCAGGAACCCAGAGAATTGACTCCAAGGCTTTTGCTTGCTTGACCTAGTCACACCTCCTCAGATAAATTTCTGTGCAGGTTGATTCATCATTTTGGGAAATAGGTCTGCACAGCTCAAAATGAAAGCATCTTCTGTTCATAATTTCCCAAACCCACTTTGCTTTACCACTGCATGTACTTAACCCACTTGGAACAGAACACTGTTTGCTCATGTGACAGGATGACAGTCCCTTCCATCGCCTCAGAGGGGGATAGAACAGTGTCTGAAGCAGATGTGTAAGCTATTTCTATGCAGAATATTTCCCCTTGAGGTTCTCTAAAATTAAGGGCCCAGCAGTTCACGACATGGGGTGATAGCCCACCTGTGGCTTTTTGCTTCCTATAGCCTGGCAGGCTGCTACACACACAGCTGCAATTTCACTCTCAGGATGGCAAATACCCACACTATAGAGGGTTAATCCTAGCAGAAGAGGGCATCAGCTGTGAACTGCTGCCAAGGATAGTCAGAGGAGAAACTAGGTACTGGAAAGGGAGTATCTAGTTGCTCAGGCTTGGTATGAGCTTACAACAAGACTCCAGAGACGGGTGCTCCCTGTATCAGGGGCCAACTTGAGAAAAAAACTTTAGTATAATAAAAGTGTATTGATTTCAGTGTTAGCAGCCTAAGAAGACCTGGTCTTGACCCAGAACTCTCTGGCTGTTAGGTTGGGGCCAGAGGTTTATAAAAGGCTGATGCAGAAGGCAGCAGTGGAAACGGAGAGTGGAGATGGGGGAGATGGGGGTGTAGGGTCAGTCACAGAGTCAGTGGTTTGCTGAAGGCAGTGGAGGAGTGGGGGAGTTCCCCCTTTCTTTGTAAAACCTAAAGGGACACCTTTATGCAGAGCTGCCCTTTGGTGTCCCTAGTCTACAGGGCCACATCATGGATAAGACATATCTTGTTTTTTTTTTTTTGCTTTTGTTTTTATTTTGGCTTTTTGGGTCACACCCAGTGATGCTCAGGGGGTACTCCTGGCTCTGCACTCAGGAATTACTCCTGGTGGTGCTCAAGAGACCACATGGGATACCAAGAATTGAACCCAGGTCAGTGTATATAAGACAAACACCCTACCTGCTGTACAATCACTCTGATCCCAACATGTGTTCTTTTTTTAACTCTTCTTTATGGTTGGTCTCTATCTAAAGTGAGTTTATATGAACATTTCTTAACATTAGGGGAAAGGGAGAAACATGGGTTGAAGAGAAGAAAGATCTCAAACTTCTGCCAAGAGCAGCTGGGGAGAGGCAGAAAGGGCTGAGCAGGAGCTTTGCATGCAGGAGCTCTACCCCAGCACCACATGGAACTCTGAGCACCACCGACTGTTCCCCCCAAAACAGAACATTCAACTTATCTTTACTGTAGGGGCAAAACCTGGCTGTACTCAGTGGTTACACCTGGCTCTTGGATTAGGGGTCACTCCTGGCAGAGCACAGGGGCCCATGTGTTGTGGGGATTTGAACTGGGCTTTGCAGCACCTTCCCCCCTGTACTAATTGTCTGGCCTGAGCTTTTTCCGTTTTCTCAGAAGTAACTGCTTTGCTGTGTGAGTTGTCTTCCTGGTCCAAGTGAGAGTTGTCCTGTGGCTCACCCTCCGTGACACTGGTTGTATCAGTGTGCTGGATCTGAGCTGTCCAGGGTAGAGCCTGATCCAGCAGTTCCACCCTAGGGAGATGGCTATGAGAGTTGTGGGGGCTGCTTTTCTCTTTCTTTCTAAATCACTGTGAGGCACATAGTTATAAAGTTGTTCATGATTGGGTTTCAGTCACATAATGTTCCAACACCCGTCATTTCATCAGTGTACATTTTCCACCACCAATGTGTCCATTGTCACTCCTGCCCCCCCCCCCCCCCGCCTGCCTCTGTGGCAGGCTCTTACCTCTCTCTCTCTCTCTCTCTCTCTCTCTCTCTCTCTCTCTCTCTGAGGCATTGTTCTTTGTAATGCAGGTACTGGAAGGTTATCATGTATATCACTTTGCTATCTTTCAGCACTCGGTTTTTGTGCAGTTTCAATTCCAACTATCATAGTCAGAGTATTTCCTTCACTGTCCTAACTGCCACTCCTCCTGTTCTTGTGGCAAACTTTCAATCATGGACCAGTCCTCCTGGCCCTCATTTATAGTGTCTTTGAGTATTAGTCTCATGGATTCACTAGTGAGTTCTTTCAAATCTTTATTTTTTAAATTTTTTCTTTTATTATTATTATTTTTTATTATAACATCATGAGATAGACATTTCCAAAGCTGTCCATGATTGGGTTTCAGTCATACAATGTTTCAGCACCCATCCTTCAGCCAGTGTCCTATTCCCACCAACAGTGTCCCCAGATTCCCTCCCCCTTCCCCAGCCTGCCTTATTTTAAAAGAATTTTTATTATACCACAGTGAGATATAAAATTAAAAAGATGTTCATGATTGGGTTTCAGTCATACATTTTTCCAGCACTTGTCCCTACACCAGTGCCCTATTCCCACCACCAATATCCCCAAGTTACCTCCCCTTCCTCCAGCATACTTCTATAGCAGGCACTATTTCTCTTATTTCTCTCTCTTTCTCTCTCTCTCTCTCTTATACATTGTGGCTTGCCCAACAGACATTTAGGGATTATCATGCAAATTCCTTTGTGTACATTTAATGTTCAGTTCTAGCTAACATTTCCCATAATTAGTAGAGCACTAGCATATATTTATATACCACTAATAAATGCAGTCATTCTATATCTGTCTTTTACCTTCTGACTAATTTCACTCAGCATGATACTCTCCATGTCTATCCATTTGCATGTAAATTTCGTGGCTTCATATTTTCTGACAGCTGCATAGTATCCCATTGTGTAGATGTACCACAGTTTCTTTTGCCAGCCTTCTGTTCTTTAGCCAGTCTTCTGTTCCTTCTGTTCTTAGTTTCCATTTGCTTTGTCAGTGCTGTTTCATCTTTGAAGATGCCTTTAGATTTTATGTTGTAAAGCATTTTTCCTATGTTTTCTTCTATGTATCTTATGATTTCATGTCTGATGTTGAGATCTTTGATGCATTTTGATCTGACCTTTGTGCACGGTGTTAAAAGGTCTAAGTTCATTTTTTCACATGTAGCTGCCCAGTTTTCCCAGCACCACTTGTTGAAAAGGTTTTCTTTGCTCCACTTAATATTTTTTGCTCCTTTATCAAAGACAAAGTGAACATATATTGGAGAGTGTGTTTCAAGATATTCAGTTATATTCCATAGGTATACTGGTCTGTCTCTATATCAATATCATACTGTTTTGATTACGACTGCTTTGTAGTAGAGTTTGAAGTTGGGGGAAATTGATACCTCCCATCTTCTTTTTCCCAAGGATTGCTTTAGCTATTCTTGGAATTTTTTTTATTCCATATAAATTTCTGAGTGTTTGGTCAATTTGAAGAATGTCATGGATATCCTTATAGGGACTGCATTGCATTTGTATAAAGCTCGAGGGAGTTTTGCCATTTTGATAATGTTAATTATCCCAATCCGTGAGCAGGGAATGCGTCTCCATTTCCTCGGGTCCTCTTTTTTCCTTGTAGCAATGTTTTGTAGTTTTCTTTATACAGATCCTTTATATTCTTAGTCAAACTGATTCCTAGGTATTTGATTTTCTGTGGTGCAATTGTGAATGAGATCGTTTCTTTAATATCTCTTTCTACTCTTTCATTATTTGCATATAGGAAAGCCACTGACATTTGGGTATTGATTTTGTACTCTGCCACTCTACTATAAGAATGTATTGTTTCTAGGAGTTTTTGGTAGAGAGCTTAGGGTTCTCTAGGTATAATATGTCATCTGCAAATAGAGCTTGACTTTTTCCTTTCCTATCTGGATGCCCTTAATAACCTTTTCTTCCCTGATTGCTATGGCTTGTACTTCCAGTAAAATATTGAATAGAAGTGGTGAGAGTGGGCAGCATTGTCTTGTCCCTGATCTAAGGGGGAAGGCTTTCAGTTTTTTTTGCATTGAGAATGATGCTTGCGGTGGGCTTGGAATAGATGAGTTTGACTATATTGAGGAAGATTCCATCAATTACCACGTTATGGAGAGTTTTTATGGATTTTGTCAAATGCTTTCTCTGCATCTATTGATATGATCATATGATTTTTATTTTTCCTCTCATTGATGTGATGCATTATGTTGATTGACTTGCGGGTGTTGAACCATTCTTGCATTCCCGGGATGAAGCCTACTTGGTCATAGAGTATAATCTTTTTGATGACTCTTTTGATTCTATTTGCTATTATTTTGTTGAAGAGCTTAGCATCGGAGTTCATCAGGGAAATTGGGCTGTATTTTTCCTTTTTCGTGACATTTCTGTTTGCTTTGGATATCAGGGTGGTATGTGCCTCACAGAAACTATTTGGGAGTGTTTCTGTTTCTTCAATTTCCTTGAAGAGCTTGAAAAAGACTTGAAGTAGGTCCTCTTTAAAGGTTTGAAAGAATTCACTGGTAAATCCATCTGGAACTGAACTTTTGTGTTTGGGTAGACTTTTGATTACTGATTCAATTTTCTCGATGGTAATAGATTTGTTGAAATATTTCAAATCTTCTTGATGCAGCCTTGGAAGACTGTAGAAATTGAGGAATTTATCCATTTCTTCTAGGTTCTCTTGTTTTGTGGCATACAGACTCTAAAAGTAATCTCAGAGGATCTTTCGAATTTCTTTCGTTTCTGTTGTGATATTCCCCCTTTTCATTTCTGATTTTATTTATTTGGGTTCTCTTTTTCTCTTTCTTCACAAGCCTTGCAAGTGGTTTGTCAATCTTGTTTAGTTTTTCAAAGAACCAGCTCTTGGTTTCATTGATCTTTAGGATTGTTTTTTAGAATTCCATCTTATTGACTTCTGCTCTAAGTTTTATTATCTCTTTCTTCCTGTTTGTGCTGGTCTCCTTTTGTTGGTCACTTTCTAAGATCTTAATATGTGAGGTCAGACTGTCTATGATGCCCTTTTTTTCTTTCTGATGAATGCTTGAAGAGCTATGAACATTCCTCTTAACACTGCTTTTGCTGTGTCCCACAAGTTCCGATAGTTCATGTCTTCAGTTTATTCATTTCCAGGAATTTTTGGATTTCCTCTTTGATTTCTTTTTATGACCCACTCTTTATTCAGCAGTGAGCTGTTTAGTTTCCAGGTGTTTGGTGTGGCTCTCCATTTCTGTGTGTGATTAACTTCTATTTTCAGTGTATCATGATCTGAAAAAAAATAGTTGACATAATTTCTATCTTTTTGATTTTATGGAGGTATGTTTTGTGGCTTAGCATGTGATCTATCTTGGAGAATCTTCCATTTGCACTGGAGAAAATGTGTATTCTTTTTTGTTGGAATAAAAAGCCCTATATATATATCTACCAGCCCTCTTTCTTCTATTTCTTCCTTCAGGGACAGTTTTTCCTTGGTAAGTTTCAGCCTTGTCAATCTATCAAGAGTTGATAGAGCAGTGTTGAAGTCTCCAACTACAATTGTGTTACTGTCAATGTCTTCTTTGCAGTCTATTAGCAGTTGTTTTAAGTATTTTGCTGGCCCCTCATTTTGTGCGTATATGTTTAGGAGTATAATTTCTTCCTGATATATATATCCCTGGATTATTAAGAAATGACCTTTGCTGTCCCTTTTAACCCTTTTCAGCCTGAAATCTATGCTGTCAGATACTAGTATGGCCACACTGGCCTTTATTGGAGGAGTTGTTTTCATGGAAAATTTTTTCCCAGCCTTTCACTTTGAGTCTGTGTTTGCTCTGATTGTTCAGATGTGCTTCTTGTAGACAGCATAATGTTGTATTTAGTTTTTTTTAATCCACTTTGCCACTCTGTGCCTTTTAATTGGTGTGCTTAGACTGCTAACATTGGGAGAGATTATTGTCATGGGATTTTGCGCTATCTTTCTGTTTAAACTTGTGCTTTTGGGGTTTGTCTTATCTTACAGTAGTCTTTTCAATCCTTTTTATAGCTGGTTTTCAGTCTATAAAGTTCTTTAGTTGTTGCTTATCCATGAAGTGGTGTATCTGCCCTTCAAATCTGAATGTGGGTCTTGCTGGGTAAAGTATTCTTGGTGAGGCCTTCATTTTATTGAGTCTCTTCACAATGTCCCACCACTGTCTTTGGGCTCAAGAGTGTTTCGTCTAAAAAGTCTGCTGTGATTCTTAGGGCTGCTCCTTTATATGTCATTTCCTTCTTTGGCCTTGCTACTTTCAGTATTTTGTCTCTATCTGTGGCTTTTATCATTTTAACTAGGATGTGTCTTGGAGTATTCTTATTGGGTTTTCTTTTAGCTGGTACCCTTCGGGCCTCCTGAATCTGTGAGCAAACGCTCTTTAATTCTGGGAACTTTTCAACAAAGATTGTTTTGACAGTTGCTTCTTCATCCGGATTATCTTCTTGGCTCTCTGGGACCCCAATTATACTTATGTTATTCCTTTTAACTTCATCCCAATTATCTCTTATCTGTAGATTTATATTGAGTCTTCTTTCCATCTTCTGCTGTTGTTTAGAGATTCTCTGTATATCATCTTGGAGCTCACTGATTCTTTCTTCAGCAGTTGTTTCTCTGCTGCAGAGGCATTCCAGTGAGATTTTAATTTCACTTACCATATTTTTAATATCTATAATATCTGCTTTCATTTTTATTTTTACTCATTTCTTCTTTCATATCCTCTTCTATTTTATTGACTTTGTATTCCATTACTTCTTTAAGCTCTTTATGCATCCTTAACAGTTCTTTCCTAAATACCTTATCAGAGTGGTTATATAGCTCATCATTATAGTTTGCCTCATCTGGGCTAGCAGCTTCATTCACTGAGCTTGGTGAAGTTCTACGTTGCTTTTACAATTTCAACCTTTTACTGTGTGAACTTATGTGGCTAGATAGTAAAGTTAGGGGGTGCCTAGGCTGTTTCCAGAGTTTTCTGGAAGGAGAGAAATGTTGGGTCCTATATTCACTGAAACCTTGGAACACTTTACACAAAGTAGTTCCCATGGTTTTGATTTTTGGGCTGCGGTTTGGGGGTCCTGCGGCTCAGGGGGGGGTCATAGACCTGAGATAGGGGGTGACAACTTGATGGGATGGCAGCAGCTGGAGGAGGGAGGTGGCAAGCCTCTCTGCAGTGGTTAGGCATGCTTCAGGACATCTGGTCCCTTTGTGGAGTTCCTGGGTTTAAGGCTGGGGTCTTGGAGGGCCATCCGGTGCAGGGGGATCACAGACCTGAGAGAAGGGGTGGCAGGGTGATGGAATGGCAGCAGCTTGGGTTGGGCTTTTTCAAACTTTTAAAGAGGACTGACTGTCAGTCCTTTTTAACCCTTCCTAGGAAACTGAAGAAACAGAAACATTCCCAAACAGTTTCTATGAAGCCAACAACACCCTTATATCAGCACTGATAGAACTTTACAAGAAGGAAACAGCCAACCCCATCAAAAAAATGGGGAGAAGAAATGAACAGAAACTTTGACAAGGAAGAAATTCAAATGGCCAAAAGGCATATGAAAAAATGCTCATCATCACTAATCATCAGAGATATACAAATCAAAACCACAATAAGATATCATCTCACACCACAGAGACTGGCATATATCCAAAAGAACAAGAACAACAAGTGCTGACGTGGATGCGAGGAAAAGGGGACTCTCATTCATTGTTGGTGGGAATGTTGACTAGTACAGCCTTTTTGGAAAACACTATGGACATTCCTCTAAAGACTAGATAGAAATTGAGCTCCCATTTAACCCAGCCATACCACTCCTGGGAATATATCCTGGGAAGCCAAAAATACGCAGCAGAAACACTATCCCCACATTTAAGTTCATAGCAGCATTATTCACAATAGCCAGAATCTGGAAACAACCAGAGTGCCCAAGAATAGACTGGATAAAGAAACTTTGGTACATCTACACAATGGAATACTATGCAGCTGTCAGGAAAAATGAAGTTATGAAATTTGCCTATAAATGGATGGACATGGAGAGGATCATGTTGAGTGAAATTAGACAAAAGGAGAGAGACAGATATAGAATGACTGCATTTATTTGCATAACATAAATATGTATATGTATATATTACAATCAGGTGTGTAGTTCAATACACCAAGAACAAATATATATATTTAAGTTCAGATACTAATTTTTAAAACTTATTTTCAAGTTATCTTTCTACTTTTCTATAACTATATTTAATTATAAAATATACATATGCATTTCTACAATTACAGGTTGGGGGTAGGGTCAGGGCATATGATGCCAGGGATTCAAACTGAGGTCAACTGCATGCAAGGCAAGGACTCATCTCCTGTACTATCTCTCTGGCCCAGAGTTTAGGTTTTAAATAGAAAAGTGGAAAAAACATAAGATACTACACTTATTGAACATTACATTCAATCTTTGATAAAATCAGTCATATTAAAAATAAAACGCAGGGGGCCGAAGTGATAGTACAGCGAGTAGGGTGTTTGCCTTGCACACGGCCGACCCAGGTTCGATCCCGGGCATCCCATATGGTCTCCCGAGCACTGCCAGGAGTAATTCCTGAGTGAAGAGCCAAGAGTAACCCCTGAGCATTGCCAGGTGTGCCCCCCCCCCCCCAAAAAAAAGCAAAAAGATAATAAAAATTTTTTAGAAAGTACAAACTTTTGAAACACCATATATAGATTAGTCAGAGGCATGATATTTTTATATGCCATTTAACCATAAATAGCAATTATAGGTAATAAAGCTAATAAATACTCTGGTTATTACTGTTTTACAAATATTACCTTAATTTTAGGAATGTTAAATTAAAAAAATCTTTTTGTCTGTTTAGCTTTCTTGCAACTAGTTATCCAGCAATTAAGCAAAGTATCCAGGACACAATATCAATCTGGTTTATTGTTATGTTCCAAACTCTAGCCACAACCTTCTCATCTATCATCTTGCAAATCTCTCAATATCTAGTCACTCCCCTTAACTTCCTCCAGAGCTCCACTACTTTGACACTTCCTTTTCTAATTATAGCTTAGTGGTGCTAGTTATAATAACACTCATAACCAGCTTAGACTTCAGTATCCACCATTTTACAATCACTTGCTAATTTACCTATTTAATTATACATTAGCTACTTTATGCCAATAAAAGAATCCAGTCTTTTGAAGTCCATGCTTCACCTAATCATCAAAATCCCAAAAATGAGTATTACTCAGACATTCCTTCTTATCCTCATAGCCAAAAGTCACCAATCTTTAATTTACCGCCTAAATCTGTCTCAAATCTTCACTTTCTTCCATTCAATTCCAATGCCTTAATGTCCTTTTCATACACATTAATTCAACATAATAGAGGCATAAGTTCTAAAACCAAACAGCCCATTAAGTTATAGGCATTGTGATGAGATTTATGTATTTATTTGACTGTGAAATAGCTAGTTGGCAACACAAAATCTAAAGACAATTAGCTTCACTATCTGATAAACATACGAGACGCCATTAGCAAAGCATCACTGTTATTGAGGACATAAATACAAGCTCACAAATAAAACTGAAAATGTACTAGCCAAGAACAATTCCTTCAGAAAAAAATTATGACAGTGGTATACAATTCAAGTGTATAAAAGGATAAGAATGTTTACTTTCTATTTTTGAACTTTAAAATTATTGCAACAAAAACTACATACACATATTTTGATCTTAAATATGTAGCAGTTTACATATTACAGTAGTTAAACAGCTCTGTGCTTAGGGATCACTTCTTGTACTGGGGTAACCATATGGGGTGCCATGAATAGAACTTGGGTTAGTCATGTGCAAGGTAAGCATCTTAACTGCTGTACGCTCTCTCCTTCTAATTTATTAGAAATATTTATTATAATATTTATTAGAAATAATAAGTATTATTTATTTTTTCTAATATTTATTAGATATTAGGATCACTTGCTCACTTGACATCCCGTTATTCATCCATTTGCTCTAGCGGGTGCCAGTAACATTTTCATTGGACCCTGTCACGTGCCAGTGTAGTCCAATGGCATCTGGTTGCTTCAGGAATACGAAGAGCCTCAAACTGTTCGTTCAGGGTTTTGATGAAGAAGTCTGAGCATCTTGTAGGTGGGTGGCCACTTGATCGTTTGACATCCCGTGGGATCCAGTTGGTAACGGTTCTAGTCCAGCAGTCGTCCATATTTTAATAAATACATATTTATTTATATCTAAAATGCTATTATATTTATTTCTTAAAATGTTATAAGAAGATGATTTATTTGATATAAGGATTCTATTCCCTCACCCCTTTTTTTTTTTTCCGTCCTTTTTATTTTGTTTGTTTGGTTTTCAAAATCTTTGTGAGGAACTTTCAGATAGAGAACAAACAATAACCGAATAGTTAGTAAATATTTAAAAATATGACTTCAAATTTTTGGATTTATTAATAAAACAAGCGCTATTAAAAACAAAATGTATTGGGTAGATACTTGTTAGAACTAAACTGTATTATTATTATTATTATTATTTTTGCTTTTTTGGGTCACACCCGGCAATGCTCAGGGGTTACTCCTGGCTCTGCACTCAGGAATTACTCCTGGCGGTGCTTGGAGGACCATATGGGATGCCGGGATCGAACCCGGGTCGGCTGCAAGGCAAATACCCTACCCACTATGCTATCGCTCCAGCCCCTAAACTGTATTATAGTTGAAATTTTAAACCAAAAGTTTGAGAATAAATATCCATTAGACATGTCTACTGGAAAGAGGAAGTAGAACTGACCAGTGTTTGTCGTCACTGCTTTAGTCCTGAGTTCAGCCATGTTGATGCTGGCAGTTTCTTTTAGGTGCACAAGAGAATGCCACTGGTATTGTCACATACAAGACAAGAACAGAGTGGCATGAGCGAGCACCTGTCACTGTTTGCTAAGCACTGGTCTTGGCACAGTGAGGTATGGAGGTAACTTGACGTTTCTACTTCTTCGCTTGCTCTCTCTCCTTTTTGGTGGGTTTTTGTGGAGTTTGGTTTTTTTTTTTGGGGGCCATACCTATCCTGGCAGAGCCTGGCAAGCTACCCGTGTCGTGTTTGATATGCCAAATGCCAGTAACAATTATAGACCTCATTCCCATGACCTGATGGAATGGTTTGAGGCTCTTCATGTTCCTGGAGCAGGCAGATGCCCTTGGGCTACACTAGCCTGTGACAGGACATAAGGAAATGTTACTGGTGCCCGCTCAAATCGAAGATTAAAGGGAAGACAAGTGATACAAGTGATATATTACAATACCAATATCCAAGGTCAGGCGAAACATGGATCAGGAGATCTTGTCGAAGGTGGAAATTATCACAAACATGTGGGAGTCAGAGGCTAGGTAAGATAGAGAATGGAACCGTATACTATTAATTGTCGAAAGTACTAATACCACCTAGAGCTGAGCATTGAATGGAGGCAAAAAGACACACATGACAACCTCTTAATGTATGTATTGTAATCCACAATGTGGAAGGGAAGGAAGAAAGAAAAAGAGAGAGAGAGAAAGAAAGAAAGAAAGAAAGAACCTGCCATGGAGGTAGGCTAGGGAGGAGGGGAGGGAATCGGGGACATTGGTGGTGGGAAAAGGGCACTGGTGGAGGGATGGGTGCTGGAACACACTGTATGGCCGAAACCCAAATATGAACATATTATGACCATCTTTGTAATTGTATATCTCACGGTGGTATAATAAAATATTTTTTAAAAAAAAACCCTGATACCAACAACAGACGTCACAAAATAAAAAAGAGAAAGAATTATAGGCCAACATCCCTGATAAACACAGATGAAAAGATCCTCAAAAAATGCCACCGAAGAGAATCCAACAAATCATCAAAAAGATCATCATCATTACGAAGTTGGATTAATCCTGGGGATGCAAAGCTGGCATAACATACACAAGCCAATCAATATAATATACCATATCAATACGAGGAAAAAAATAAAACCATATGCTTATATTAGTAGATGCAGAGAAAACTTTTGACATGATCCAGCACCCACTCATGATAAAAAATATCAACAAAATGGGAATTGGAGGAACTTTCCTCAATATAGCCAAAGCCATTTATCCAAGCTTACAGCAAACATTATTCTCAATAGGGAAAAACTAAAAGCCTTCTCTCTAAGATCAGGTACAGGACAAGGTTGCCCATTTTTGCCACTCCTAGTCAATATAGGAATATTGGTAAGTACTCATATATTTGAAGCATTTCATATACTGGAAGTACTTTCCATAGACGTTAGACAATAAAAAAATATCAAGGGCATCCAGATAGGAAAAGAAAAAGTCAAGCTCTCACTATTTGCAGATGACATGATACTATATTTAGAGAATCCTACCAAAGGCTCTACCAAAAATCTCCTAGAAACAATAGATTTGTATGGTAAAGTAGAAGGTTATAAAATCAATACCCCCAAAGCCCAGGGATTTCCTATTGCAAATAATAAAAGAGAAGAAAGATACTAAAAAATCCCATTCATGATTGTGCCTTAGAAAATCAACTACCATGGAATCATATAAACTAGAGAGGTAAAGGGCCTATACAAAGAAAACTACAAACACTATTTCAAGAAATAGAAGAGGATATAAGAAAATGGAAACACATTCCCTGCTCATAGATTGGGAGGATTAACATCACCATAATGGAAATACTTTCCAAAGCATTGTACAGATTCAATGCAATCCCTATTAGAATACCCATGGCATTAAAAATAGATCAAACACTCCTGAAATTCTTAAATTCATATGGGACAATAACCCCCCTCCCCCATGAATAGCTAAAGCAATCTTTGGGAAAAAGAAGATGAGAGGCATCACCTTCCCCAACTTCAAACTGTACTACTACAAAGAAGTAGTAATGAAAACAGCACGCTATTGGAATAAAGTCAGACTCTAAGATCAATGGAATCGAGTTGAATATCCTGTCATAGACCTTAAAATATATGAGCATTTAATTTTTGACAAAGCCAGGAAAGCCTCTTCAACAAGCGGTGCTGGAAAACTGGATAGCTACATGCAAAAAAAAAAAAAAAAAAAAAGAAAAGAAACTCAGATTTTTTTGAATGCCAGGCACAAAAATTGGATCAAAATGGATCAAAGACCTTGATATCAGACATGAATCCATAAGGTACATAGAGGAAAATGGAGGCAGAACTTGACATTAAATCTAATGGTACCTGCCCAAACAGGTGTAAATAAAGATGGACAAATAGGATTACATTAAACCAAGAAACTTCTGGGCCATAAAAGAAATGAGACCAGATACAAAGATGGCCCATGTAATGGAAAAATATTTACACAATACCTATCTGATAAGAGTTAATATCAAAGATATATAAGGCACTGATAGAACTTCACAAGGCACAAGAAAAAAAGTATACAACCATATCAAAAAATGGGGAGAAGAAATGAACAGAAACTTCCTCAGAGAAGAAATACAAATGGCCAAAAGGCACATGAAAATATGCTCTTCATCACTAACCATAAGGAAGATGCAAATCAAAACACAACTGAGATATCATCTTATGCCACATAGACTGTCACACATCAACAAGAACAAGAACAACCAGTGCTGCTACGGATGCAAGGAGAAAGGAACTGTCTTATTCATTGGTGGTTGGAACACTGACAGATCTAACCTTTTTGTAAAACAATATGGGAATTAGTCAAAAAACTAGAAATTAAGCCTTCATATGACCCAGCTCATATGGAACTCGTATGGTAACATACCCTGAGGGCCAAAAAGCACAACACAGAAAAGTCATCTACACTTCTATGATCATTGCAGCACTATTCACAATAGCCAGAATCAAAAAACAAGCCAAGTGCCCGAGAACAGACAATTGGATAAAGAAACTGTGGTACATCTACACAATGAAATACTACTCAGCAACCAGAAAAATGAAGGCATGAAATTTGCCTATACATACACGGACATGAAGAGTGTCAGGTTGAGGGAGGGCTCAGAGGAAGAGGGATGGACATAGAATGATTGCACTTATTTTCATGAGTGTCACTTTTCCTGCTATCAGATTTGAGTTATTTGTACTTGATCACTTGATCACTTGACATCCCGCTATTCACCGATTTGCTCGAGCGGGCACCAGTAACATTTCCGTTTGACCCTATCACATGCCAGTGTAGCCCTATGGCATTTGCTTACTTTAGGAATATGAAGAGCCTCAAACCGTTTGTTCAGGATCTTGACAAAGAAATCTGACCATCTTGTAGGTGCGGCCACGTGATCTTTTGATGTTCCGTGGGATCCTGTCTGTAACGTCTCTAGTCCAGCAGTTGTCTCCAAATCACATTACATGTCCAGCCCATCTGATTTTTGATGCCTTGGCAAATGAGACAGCATCCCTGATGGAAATTGGAACTCTGGATTCCATCTCTCACTAAGTGAGGCATGATATTCCAAGCATAGTTCTTTAGATTTTTCTTTTGGGAGACCCAAATAGCATTCTCATTCTGCTTTTGTAGGACCCAGGTCTCTGAGGCATATGTTAATGCAGGGAGAACAGTGGTGTTGAAGAGATGTGCCCAGAGCCGAGGATCTTTGTCCTTTTAACTATTTTTTTCGATGCTCTTGAAGGTATTCCATGCCACTCTCTTCCTCCTGTGCAGCTCAGGTTTTAGGAATCATGTTGACTTCTCGACCTAGGTACACATAACTGCTGCATTCAGAGATGTTTGTTCCATTAACATCACCGTAATGGAAATACTTTATGTGAGTGAATGGAGCCTCTGGAACTAGTTCGTTTTTAAGGAACATTGGTTTGAGATTCAGCTGTAGACCTATCTTTCCACATTCTTGGTCGAAGTCAGCCAGCATTTGTGCCACTTGGCTAATGTTTGGTGTTTCTAGAATGATGTCATCAGCGAAGTGGAGGTGGTGTATTTGCCGACCATTAATCTTCCCATTCCTTCCCATTCTAATTGTTGCATGACATGCTCAAGGGTGCCACTGAAGAGTTTCAGTGAAATGGTATCCCCAGAGACTCTCAGACATGGGGCAGAGCTGCTACTTGCTCTCCCTGTGCCCAGCTGCTTGTGAGGCGCCCGGGAGGCATGGCGGGTTCTAGCCCTGGCCTGCCTCCCCAGCAGAGCCTCACAACAAGCCAGACCACCCTCCCCTACTCCATGGGACCCGCCATTTTCCACATCTGGACTTCCCTCTCGTCACAACTCCACCCAGCAGACCAGACTATTATAGCCCGGCTTGCGCAGCCCGCTAGTGGCCACACGGTTCATCAATAAATGCTTTATTTAGAGGTGACTACAACAGTATGCCACCCGCACGGCAAGACTGGCAAGCTGTTCGTGTAGTATTTGATATGCCAAATACCAAAACATTTATATTAGGTCATTCCCGTGACCTAATATAATGGTTTGAGGCTCTCTATGTTCCTGGAGCAAGCGGTTGCCTTTGGGTTCTACTAGCATGAGACAGGACATATGGAGATATTACTGGTGCCCGCTCTAGCAAATAGATGATTAACGGGAAGATAGTGATAGTGATAGGTATCACCCTGCTTAACCCCTCTTTTGATGTCAATGATCACTTCCTTGTAGAGTGGTGAATCCATAATACAGCTCATGAAGGATCTTGATGTATTGGGTTTGAATGCCCTGTTTGGCTAGGGCTTCGATGACTTCTTCAGTCTCCACAGAATCAAAGGCTTTCTTTAAATCAATGAATGTGAGATAGAGCAGCATCTTGAACTCCCTACAAACCTCAATGAGCTTGGTTACAGTGTGGATATGGTCGATTGTACTGAATCCTTTTGGAAGCCAGCTTGCTCACATGGTTGTCCTTCATCTAATGTTCTGCCAATTCAGTTCAGGATGACTCGAGTGAACAGTTTGTAGATGACGGACAACACGCAAATGGGGCGATAGTTGCCAATGTCGTGTGTGTCTCCCTTCTTGAACAGTAGAACTGTCCTGCTAGTTTTCCACTGGGAGGGCACCTTGAATTCAGACAGGTAGTGTGTGAAGAGCCGAACCAATGTATTGATGAGTACTGATGGCAGATTCTTCAGGTGTTTGGGTCTGACTTTGTCTTGGCGGGGTGCTGTTTGCTTCTTTACCAATGAAATGGCATGTTGGATTTCAGAAGGGAGAATGTTGGAAATGACATCTGTCCTGCAGAATTTGGTATGTGGGCAGTTGGATGTGGCTATCAAAGAGATCTGAGTAGAAGTCCTGGATAATCTCTCCATTGCCTTTCTGGAAGATGTGATTGATCCATTAGGACCATCAGAGGGTAGTCATCTTGGTCTTATAGTTGGCAAAAGGACAGTCAGGCGTTGTGAATGCTTTTCCCGGCTTCTGCTGCTTTGGCCACTATTTCTGCTCTTCTTTCTTTGAGGTCTTCCTTTATCGCTGCTCTGGACTGCTTTGCAAGCTTGGACATTAGCATTTGGTTGCCTGAGGCTCACACCTTGTCACGTTAGCGAATGAGCTCGAGAGGGTTTTTTTTTTTTTTTTTATTATACCACTGTGAGATATACAATTACAAAGATATACAATTAAAATGTTCATATTTGGGTTTTGTTCATACAGTGTTCCAGCACCCATCCCTCCACCAGTGCCCATCTCCCACCACAAACATCCCCGGTTCCCTCCCCCTCCCTCAGCCCACCTCCATGGCAGGTTCTTTATTTCTTTCCCTTTCTCTTTCTCTTTTCCTTCCCTTCTAGACTATGGATTACAGAACATTCATTAAAGGGTTGTCATGTGTATCTTTTTGCCTGTATTTAATGCTCAGTTCTAGGTTGGTATTAGTACCCTCGACAATTGTTAGCACACTGTTCCATTTTCTGTCTTACCTAGCCTCTGACTCCCACACATTTGTGATAATTCCCACCTTTGACAAGACCTCCTGATCTATGTTTCACTTGACCTTGGATATTGATATCATAATATGTACATATATATTTATGTTATGCAAATAAATGCAGTCATTCTGTATCTACCTCTCTCCTTATGGCTAATTTCACTCAACATGATCTTCTCTATGTCCATCCATTTATAGGCAAATTTTATAACTTCATTTTTCCTAACAGCTGCATAGTATTCCATTGTATAGATGTACCAAAGCTTCTTTATCCAGTCATTGATTCTAGGGCACTCTGGTTGCTTCCAGATTCTGGCTATTGTGAATAATGCTGCTATGAACATAAATGTGGGAATGGTGTTTCCGCTGCGTATTTTTGGCTTCCCAGAGTAGATTCCCAGGAGTGGTATGGCTGGGTCAAATGGGAGTTCAATTTCTAGTCTTTAGAGGAATGTCCATATTGTTTTCCAGAAAGGCTGTACCAGCCGGCATTCCCACCAACAATGGATGAGTGTCCCCTTTTGCCCACATCCACGCCAGCACTTGTTGTTCTTGCTCTTTTGAATATGTGCCAGTCTCTGTGGTGTAAAATGATATCTCATTGTTGTTTTGATTTGCATCTCTCTGATGATTAGTGATGATGAGCATTTTTCATATTTTTTTTTGCCATTCGAATTTCTTCCTTGTTGAAGTTTCTGTTCATTTCTTCTCCCCCATTTTTTGATGGGGTTGTTTGTTTTCTTCTTGTAAAGTTCTACCAGTGCCTGATATATCCGGATATTAGCCCCTTTTCAGATGGGTATTGGGTGAATATTCTTTCCCATTCTGTGGATTGCCTTTGTATCTTAAAGGCTGTTTCTTTTGAGGTGCAGAAGCTTTTTAGTTTCATGTAGTCCCATATGTTTATCTTTTCTTCTAGTTGCTTTGTTAGTGATGTTTCACCTTTGAAGATGCCTTTAGCTTCAATGTCGTGGAGGGTTTTTCCTATATTTTCTTCAATGTACTTTTATGGATTCAAGTCTGATATTGAAATCTTTAATCCATTTTGATCTGATTTTTGTGCATGGTGTTAGACACAGGTCCAAATTCATTTTTTACATGTCGCTGCCCAGTTTTCCCAACACCACTTGTTGAAGAGGCTTTCCTTACTCCATTTTGGACTCTTTGCACCTCTATCAAAGATTAACTGATCATATGTCTTTGAGGGAGGGTGTCAGGATACTCAACTCTATTCCATAGGTCCACAGGTCTGTTTTTATTCCAATACCACGCTGTTTTAATCACTACTGCCTGTAGTACAGTTTGAAGTTGGGAAAGGTGATGCCTCCCATCTTCTTTTTCCCGAGGTTTGCTTTAGCTATCCTTAGGGGTTAGCTCGGAGTTTTTGAAGGCAGGTGTCCTTTTGTGTCTTTCTCTCTCTCGGAGTTCTTAGCACTATCATCGAGGTTCTGAACCAGTCAGTCCGTTCTTCATCGATGTCTTCAGTGATGGCATCTTCC
>JAJIBD010023430.1:0-25866 GCA_021461705.1 Cryptotis parvus
GTCATTTTCCTTTCATGAAACAAAATCTATAAATTTGTTTGGTCTAATCCCAACCACCACACTGTTATTGAGTCAATTCCATGACCTATAGAAGGTCCATGGACTCTCCATTATTCTGTTTTCCATCCTTAAGTAGTCAACTTGATATTTGGAATACCGATGGTCTTTTTATAAGTACTAGAAGATTCTTTTAAATTTTTTATTTTTTACAATTACAAAGATATACAATTAAAAAGTTCATATTTGGGTTTGGTCATACAGTGTTCCAGCACCCATCCCGCCACCAGTGCCCATCTCCCACCACCAACGTCCCGGTTCCCTCCCCCTCCCCCAGCCCTCCTCCATGGCAGGTTCTTTATTTCTTTCCCTTTCTCTCTCTTTCTCTTTTCCTTCCCCTCCAGACTATGGATTACAGAACATACATTAAAGGGTTGTCATGTGTATCCTTTTGCCTCTATTTAATGCTCAGTTCTAGGTTGGCATTAGTACCCTCGACAATTGTTAGCACACTGTTCCATTTTCTGTCTTACCTAGCCTCCTGACTCCCACACGTTTGTGATAATTTCCACCTTTGACAAGACCTCCTGATATATGTTTCACTTGACCTTGGATATTGGTATCATAATATGTACATATATATTTATGTTATGCAGATAAATGCAGTCATTCTGTATCTGTCTCTCTCCTTCTGGCTAATTTCGCTCAACATAATCTTCTCCATGTCCATCCATTTATAGGCAAATTTTTATAACTTCATTTTTCCTAACAGCTGCATAGTATTCCATTGTGTAGATGTACCAAAGCTTTTTATCCAGTCATCGATTTTCGGGCACTCTGGTTGCTTCCAGATTCTGGCTATTGTGAATAATGCTGCTATGAACATAAAAGTAGGGATGGTGTTTCCGCTGCGTATTTTTGGTTTCCCAGAGTAGATTCCCAGGAGTGGTATGGCTGGGTCAAATGGGAGTTCAATTTCTAGTCTTTTGGAGGAATGTCCATATTGTTTTTCCAGAAAGGCTGTACCAGCCGGCATTCCCACCAACAATGGATGAGTGTCCCCTTTTCCCCACATCCACGCCAGCACTTGTTGTTCTTGCTCTTTTGAATATGTGCCAGTCTCTGTGGTGTAAAGTGGTATCTCATTGTTGTTTTGATTTGCACTCTCTCTGATGATTAGTGATGATGAGCATTTTTTCTATGTTTTTTGGCCATTTGAATTTCTTCCTTGCTGAAGTTTCTGTTCATTTCTTCTCCCCCCTTTTTGATGGGGGTTTTTTTTTTTCTTCTTGTAAAAGTTCTACCAGTGCCTGATATATCCTGGATATTAACCCCTTATCAGATGGGTATTGGGTGAATATTCTTTCCCATTCTGTGGACTGCTTTTGTATCTTAGTCACTGTTTCTTTTGAGGTGCAGAAGCTTTTTTAGTTTCATGTAGTCCCATATGTTTATCTTTTCTTCTAGTTGCTTTGTTAGTGATGTTTCACCTTTGAAGATGCCTTTAGCTTCAATGTGCGTGGAGGGTTTTTCCTATATTTTCTTCAATGTACTTTATGGATTCAAGTCTGATATTGAGATCTTTAATCCATTTTGATCTGATTTTTGTGCATGGTGTTGAGCACAGGTCCAAATTCATTTTTTACATGTCGCTGCCCAGTTTTCCCCAACACCACTTGTTGAAGAGGCTTTCCTTACTCCATTTTAGACTCATTGCACCTTTATCAAAGGTTAAATGATCATGTGTTTGAGGTTGGGTGTCAGGATACTCAATTCTATTCCATAGGTCCACAGGTCTGTTTTTTATTCCAATACCATGCTGTTTTAATTACTACTGCCTTGTAGTACAGTTTGAAGTTGGGAAAGGTGATGCCTCCCATCTTCTTTTCCCGAGGATTGCTTTAGCTATCCTTGGGGGGTTTCTTGTTCCATACAAATTTCAGGAGCGTTTGGTCAATTTCTTTGAAGAATGTCATGGGTATCCTTATAGGGACTGCATTGAATCTGTACAGAGCTCTGGGAGTATTACCATTTTGACAATGTTGATTCTCCCCATCCATGAGCAGGGGAATGTGTTTCCATTTCCTTGTGTCCTCTTTTATCTCTTGGAGCAGTGTCTTGTAGTTTTCTTTGTACAGGTCCTTTACACACGTGGGTAAGTTGATTCCTAGGTATTTGATTTTCTGTGGCACAATTGTGAATGGAATTGTTTCCTTAATATCCCTTTCTTCTCTTTTCGTTATTTGTCTATAGGAAAGCCACTGACTTTTGGATGTTGATAGTACTAGAAGATTTTAAGGTAAAGTCTTTCAGTTGGAAGTTCTGCATTCGGAGAGCTGCCATTGTCCTTCAACTTCTCACTTATATCATCATGACAAAAGGATGTAATGAATAACCAAATTTCCAGAATACTAACTTGTCAGTTTTTGGTCCCTGTCACAGTACTTGTGTCTATATATTCCCCCTTGTCCTTGCAAATTGCTTCTAGTCAGTTTATTTTTTGGTGGCTTGAGCAATCAGATACAAGTTTTCTTGGAATTATTCAAAAACAGAGCAATGGAGGCCAAAGTGAACGGCTGGACCCCAGCCATCCCGAGTGATACTAGTGTGCCATGATGAATGTAATCTCAGGAGGAGACACCACAAAGGTAGGCAGAGTGCTTAGTTTCACCATGTCCAATCAACACTTTCATTCTACAAACACTATTGATTTATAAACCATTTTACATAGTCAAGCTCTCTAATTTGATCCTGTCAGCTCAGCTTTGTTGACTTTTTGCCTTTTCCTGGATGACTCCATCCTGTCTATTTTCTGTCCAAGGTTCAAGATACCTCTCAACTACAGATAAAAACTATTTAATCCCCACTCCCCATGGAGCTTAAATCATAAATCCATCATATCCCTAGAAGAGCAAACTTGTCACTACGCTGGATGCATATTTGCACAGGGCCCTTCCTGGGTACAGATGACAGACAGGGTTATGACAGAGTTGCTGTGGGGAAGGTGGGCAGATCCTGGATTAAAGATTCAAAAGTCCAACTCACAAAGTTTAGCCAGCATATGAATCTCTTGGGACACTTGTATAAGTGCAGTTTCCTGAGCCCCACGCCTAGAAATTCAGATTCTCGGAAGATCTGAGTGCAGCCAGAAAGCTGACGTCTTCATTCATACTCTGGAAGAGACTGACCCCAGGGACTTTGTGAGCATGCTGAGAATAGCGTTTGGAGTGGTCAGACTCTGCAAGAGAGGTCTAAAGCAAGGAGACAAAAGTAGACGTGGCTGGACCTTCACCCCTTGGAAGGAGCTGCAAACCCCTCCCTTCAGATTTGGAAATTTGTGTGGAAGCCAGAATCATTTGCTTCGGTTGGAAAGGGAAACAATCAAAGACAAATAAAGATCATCTGAATATAGAGTGTTTAAATTTCCAACCCCATTTATAATCAGAAAATTTTGGCAACCAGGAGACTGAGCAGATTCTTTTGGGTGAAATCTACACCAGAAAGGGTCTGCATACCATTTGGGGAGATGGGATTGTACAATTAGGATCTAAAGAGGAGAGTCTTTGTGAGTCTTTAACACATTAAAGAACTAAAAGGTAAGCTTGAATAAATAAATAGCGCGTGCCCTCAACATGGGGCATGTTCTGTTTCTTATACTTGCTTTCTGTGAGGAGGGTCTTAACTCAGAAATAATCCTCAAATATCATAGCTCCCTTGGGGGTGCTCCATTCCTTGCATCCCTGCCCCTCTCTTCCACAACCCTTTCCTGTGTCACCCACCCATTTTCTGTCATGAACAGAAACTTTCTAGTGCAGAATTCTCCTTCCTCCTGCCTTTACCCTGTTCAAATTCCTGTCCCTCAGAACTACCCTGTCCAAGAGCATAATTAACATTCCCTTGATTCTGTGTGATAGCCCTCCCCAAATGGGAAAAGCAATAACTTTGCAAAACCCCAAGGAATGGGCCTTGATGATCACCCCTAAATACTGTGAAAGAGGCCTTTTCTCCCAGACCTCAAATTGCCTGGCGTAGAGAAATATTTACTCCATCTAGTAAATAATTGGCTAACAATCGCCAATTTCAAGTGTTTACTCTGTTCATGCACTGCTCTAAACTAAACCCTTTAGCAGACTAATGAATGGCCACCCATTCAACCATCCCAATAGAGGAGCATAGAATCTCATCATGGGTTTGCAAATAGATGAGAAAACTGAGATTGATAACTGACTCTCAGGATACTTTGACTTCTTAGGGATAAAATTGGAATTTAATTCCAGAGGGGGAGCTAGTGTTGCATCCCTCTACTCTCTTCAAGATTAGCAGGCACCCTAAGGACTCAGGGGTGGGCAGGAGGGATTCCACTAGTAGGATGAAGCTTTTGGTCAGGGTAGCAGCCTTCCAGACAAGAAAATGAGCAATTGAGGAAGTGCTGAAATCCAGGGAGAATGCTCAGCCTAGGTTCTTGTGATGAATATGGGTCTCTTGAATGTTGCTGAGAAAGCATGGAGGAATGGTGAGGTTAGTGTTTCCAGACAGGAGAGGGTTCTAAAGTAGATGGAGAGGAACTGTTCAGCTGCACAGAAGCTAATTAATCAAGTGCCAGCCTACATGGAAAGCATTGTCACTAGGTGACTCTGAAGCTTCTTGCCATTGCTCAGAGTCAAGTCATTCAAAGCAATACAATACAGGTCAAGGCATGAAGGTTAGATGAGGTTCCGGGAGCAAGCCAATCTGCTGCTTTTAAGGAGGTGCCAAAAGTAATCATAAATAAATTAGGTCATTCCAGAAAGAGAAAGTAGAAACCTCAGAGTGGTCATCAGTTCTCATTTCTGTGGGGTTTGGCTATGAGGCATTGAACTCTTTCTGTAAAGGAACAATTCCCTATTGTGTGGGTCTTAGTAAATCCCCCAAGGGGAAGCCAAAGGGTGTCAGAGAATTCTTTCTCCTAGAATTGTCTACAGCTGAGGACTGGACCATGTGATCTAAGTTCAGCCAATCAGAAAGTCCCCTAGGACTGATTCTTGAGGTAAACAGGCCTGATATTATTCTTGATAGTAGTGGTAGACTCAGGGGCCTTGACTTGAAAACTGCAGGAGTGTTAGTGCCCACAGAGGGACTCTTCCCAGAGAAGAGTGACCTCAGATTTGTCCTTGGTTCACTATTGGTTTTTGTTTAGTTTCTGAGCCTGATTTGTCATTTAGGATGATAGAAACTACCCACGTCCCTGACATGGTTCCTTTTATTTTGGATTGAGTTATTCAGAGTTGGATTCAGATTTTCATAGATAACAATTCTAATAGTCTGTGTCATTGCAGAATAATCATTTAATGTGCTCTCAGAGTGACTTGAATTCTAAGGAATAGTAGGTAGAACAAAGACTTGAATAAGTATTCTTCATACTAGTGACAAGGCTGATTATTCTACAGCTACATGGAAAATAAGCAAAATGATAAACATTTCTCAGTAGCAGTCTGAAGTAGTTATCTGCTTTCTCTAGTGTTCCCTAAATTATCAAGCCCATCTTCACAAGCAAACTTCAATGTCTATGTGAAGAGCTTTTCATAATCAAGGACAGGGATTAAAATCCAGCATAATCATAGCATCCTCTTGCTCACCGAGTGTAATAGCCTGAAGTGTTTGCAATCTATTAACAAAGACTGAGAGAGAGAGAGGAAGAAGCAGAGAGAGAGAGCACAAGTGAGTAAAGGCCTAAGATCAAAATGGAACACTGTGAAACTACAAATTAAAGCAATTATACATATAGTAGTACACAAGCATGACCAAGATTAATCACTAGTTTTATAAAAGCAAGTGGCTGGAGCAATACTACAGTTGGTAAGACTTTTACCTTGAATACGGCCGACCTGGGTTCCATTCCCAAAACTCAATATGGGCCCCTGAACTACCAGGAGCTATCCCTGATTACAAAGGACAGGAGTAAGCCCTGAGCTCTCACAGACATGAGGCAGAGCTGCTAATGGCTCTCCCTGTGCCCAGCTACTCACAAGGCGCCTGGGAAGTATGGCGGGTTCTAGCCCTTGCCCGCCACCCCAGCGAGAGCCTCGCAACAAGCCAGGCGACCCCCCACTCCATGAGGGCCACCATTTTCCACATCTGGACTTCCCTCTCCGTCAGAACTCCACCCAGCAGACCAGCCTATCACAGTCGGCTCGCATGGCCGTAAGCTGCCCGCAGTTCATCAATAAATGCTGGATTTAGAGATGACTACAAGAGTATGAGCCTGGCGAAGCTACCACTGTCATATTTCATATGCCAAATACCAGTAACAATTATAGACCTCATTCCCATGACCTGATAGAATGGTTTGAGGCTCTTTATGTTCCTGGAGCAAGTAGATGCCCTTGGGCTCTACTAGCATGAGACAGGACATATGGAGATGTTACTGCCGCCTCGAGCAAATCGATGATGAACGGGAAGACAGTGATACAGAGGACAGGAATAAGTACTGAGCACCAGTGGGTATGGCCCCAAAACAGTAAAAAGGGATGTGTGTTATATGATACTATTTATTTGAAAATAAACATGTACCAGTTGGTATACTTCCACTCATACTGCTGAGAAGGAAATCAGCCAATGTCAATTACAGATTGATTAATAAGAGGAATATAAAGTATTCTTAAAACTTATATAAGTTAGTGTTAATATCTGAGTAATGGACAAAGAAAGATGAACTGTAATTTCTATGTGCTGAGTCCTATATTTTTTATATTTTTAATGATCAAAAAATGCTATGATTGTACTAAATAGAAAATATTGACTAGAGTCAGTGGACGACTCAGGAAACTCTTCCAAATAAGTCATTGTTACTCATAATTAGTATGATGAATAGATTGTGCTGATTAGAGCAATAATGATTTGAAGTGCATGATAATTCTGATTTTATGGGACTAAAGTTTAAGATTTTTATGATGTTTCAAGATTATCTTGGTAATTACTATGGTGACTACTAACAAAGATTGTTTATTTCAGTTCCTTTTGGGTTCAACTATATTTATGAATTCTGACTCATTTGAAATGTAAATAGAATCAGTTGGCCATTCAGACACAGATCAATACTAAACACTGATAAGAACTGAATGACTAGTAATTGGTGTTATTTTAAATCATAAAAAGGATAGAAAACATCTTTAAAGCACCTTTAAAGAAAAAATGTTTTGTGTCAAGGAAGAAACAGGCTGACTGCATTCTTTGCATGCAGGCAGCACACAGGGTTCAATTCCTGGCACAGTGTGGTCCCCTGAGCACCTGGAAGCAACCCTGAGCACTGATCCAGGAGTAGTTCATGAGCACTACAAATGGGGGTGGTACCCCACAAAGAATCAGAACAAAATGAAAATCCTGTGTATGGGGCCGGGGATATGGTTCAGAGGTAGAGAATATGCCTTGCATATGTGAGCCTCAGAACTGCACAAACACCCAGAAACTACTGTGGTTTAAGGAGGCAACATAGGCAAGATGGCACACATGGTAACGCCCTGAGTTCATCCCCTGCCACGACTAAAAGCCATGGTAGTGTTCTGCCAGGAGTGGTGCCAGACCCTGTCCAGTTGGGGAAAAAAAGATTGATTAGGGATCTACAGACATGAGCAAGGAGGAAAATGGTAGACAGTTTAACAGAGCACCGTAAGAGACACCGTTTTCTGATCATGGGGTGAACGTGAAGAATTTTTATGTTTCAATATATAAATTTTGCCTTGAAAAGTCCAAATAAAAATCTCTCCTTTTTTCCTAAGGGTTGCCCCATCATCTTTGTGTATATACAATTGCAACCTCAAAATAAATTCTAGTATTGCAAACTGTTCCTAATTTCTCTATAATTAGTTGCTTAGATCAACAAAGAGGAAATTGGGAAGTATAATTTAATTTTCAGCAGGAGTCTTAATAGCATAAAAAAATAGCACAGCAGAGAGAACACAATGGAGAGAGTGCTTTGACCCGTTGTCATCCAACAAAGCAAACAAAGACACTGGGAACTGGTCTGGCTCTGGCAAGGAGCCATTTTTGTCTTTGAAGCCCTCAGTGATATTGTTGAAATACATCTTCAAAAACAGGAAACTGTGTGATTTTGATTTTCTGGTAACCTCGCCCTTTCTTGTGAACTGCCAATCTGACCATGAGCTATTAACTTTCATTCACATTAAAGTATAGGAGCAGAAACCAAAGAATTTCCTTTCCACTTAGACATGCACGTTTTCAGAAACAGCTCCAAAGAGAAGTCACTTCTAGGGCTCAACAAACATTCCTGAAATGAGGTTCCACTGAGAATGGAGGCGGATCTGGCATTAGGCTTTGTTAGTCGCTATAATCGGGAGGAGATTTGCCTGGTTGTGAGTGGAAGTTTAGTAGGTGTGTGCGACTGCTGCACGGCGAGGAACTCCTGGAGGCACGCCTCCCTTGCCTCCGCCAGACAGCAAGCAGGTAGAAAAAGACCCCACACCATTTCCCCATCTTTTCATCAAGAAGATAAGCCAGAGCAAGAATTGACAAGCATTCTGTAAAGCACCTGAAAATAACTATTTTCACTTTTACTGGCCAAACATCTCTGACACAACTGTTTGACCTGACCATTTGAGCAGGCAAGTGGCCTAGGCAGTAGGTACGACTGTGCCAATAGAACTTCTTTTCCAAACAGAGGTGGCATAGGACTCAGTTTTGCCAAGCTTTGATAACTCCTGATCTAGATGATTATTTTCTTCTCTCTGATTGTGCACAAGATGAGAGGCTACTACAAGAGTATCCTACCCGCATGGCAGAGCCTGGCAAGTTACCCATGTCATATTTGATATACAAAAAAGTAACAATTATAGACCTCATTCCCATGACCTGAAGGAATGGTTCGAGCTCTTCATGTTCTTGGAGCGAGCAGATGTCCTTGGGCTACACTAACATGTGACAGGACGCATCGAGATATTACTGGTGCCCGCTCAAGCAAATCGATGAACGGGAAGACAAGTGAAGTAAAAGTGATTTTTTTCCCAAAAAGGAAAGAACATTTTTCAGAGACAAAAGAGAAGGAAATAGACCGGACCAGCCTTCTCTTTCTCCTCAGAACTGACATTGCCCTCAGCTAACATGCTGAAATGTCTTGGCCCTCCAATATGGAACACTCTCTCTCTCCTCTCTGCCTTCATGTCTTCTGTTCTCTACTCCTTACTTTGGAGACCACCTACCTAGCAAAGAACCCCAGGGACTTCCCTAGGTGGTCTAATTTGAGGTGACTAACCTGACGTGTCAGACCTCTCTTACTCAGCTCTCTCAGGCATCTAGGCCCAACTTGACACACTGAAAAGTTGACATCAGACATGAATGATGAGAAGGAAAAAGTAGTGAGATGGAGAGAGGGAACGCCCAGGACCACCGGGAAGTTTCCAAGAGCTATAAGTCCTTTTACTTTCACAAGGCTTTTCCTCGCCAATATATACGTGTGTGTATGCATGCTGCATACGCACGAACATGTGCATGTGTTTGTGTGTGTGATGTTTTATTTAGAGGTGACTACAACAGTCACCTCTACAACACATGCTTTATTTAGAGGTGACGACAACAGTATGCCACCTGCAAGGCAAGCCTGAAAAGCTGCTCGTGTAGTATTTGATATGCCAAATACCAGTAGCATTTATATTCCCGTGACCTAATATAATATTATGTCATTCCCATGACCTAATATAATGGTTTGAGGCTCTTTATGTTCCTGGAGCAAGCGGATGCCTTTGGTTCTCCTAGCATGAGACAGGACATGGAGATATTACTGGTGCCCGCTCTAGCAACTAGATGATTAACGGAAAGATAGTGATAGTGATAGTGATAGATGTTTTATCACTACACTGATTTGATGATGAGTATAATCCAGACTGAATTTTTTCTTCTGATTTTCAGAAGAAACAGATTTTTTGCCTTTTTTGGGCCACACCCGGCAATGCTCAGGGGATATTACTGGCTCTCCACTCAGTAATTACTCCTGGTGGTGTGGGGGGAACCATATGGGATGTCGGGGATTGAACCTGGGTTGGCTGCGTGCAAGGCAAATGCCCCCACTGGACTATTGCTCTGGCCCCAGAAGAAACAATTTCATAGGCCCTCAATTTTTGTGCTTGCTGAAGACATTGCTCCCTTGAGGTACTTATCAGATGTTTCTGAAAGTACATTTCTTTTAAAATTACCAACCATACATAATATTTCTTGTCTTAAAAGGTTTATTCCTCTTTTAAATAAAAGTAAAGTAGTGTGTTCCACTTTGGAATCACCTATATCCAGGCTTGGAGTCCATCATTGCTTTCACTCCATGAGCTTGTTTCCCTCTTCTCTCATTGTCCCAATAAAATTATTTTACCCCTGGGGCCGGAGCTATAGCCCAATGGGTAGGGTGTTTGCCTTACACGGCTGGCCTGTGCCAGCCTGGGTTCGATCCCTGGCATCCCATATGGTCCCCAGAGCACCGCCAGGAGTAATTCCTGAGTGCAAAGCCAGTAGTAACCCCTGAGCGTCGCTGGGTGTAACCCAAAAAGCAAAAAAAAAAAAACCTACTTTACCTCAAACAATTTAAGAAAGGTGTTAATTAAGGTCTACCAACAGGTAATGTTTCTGTAAGTAATTAAATTACTTTCATCATTACAATAGTGATACTTTTAGATACTAATGAAAATATGGGGAAAGAATGTTTGTACATATATATATATATATATATATATATATATATATTAGTTTGGGGGCCACTTCTGGTGTTGCTCAGGGCTTGCTACTAGGTATGCACTCAGAGCTCACTCGTGGAAGGGACTAAGGAACGATATGTGGTGCCAAGAATTGAAGCCAGTTTGGCTGTTTGCAGGCAAAGCCCTGACTTTGTACTATCACTCTGTCCAAGAACGTTTATAGTAGTTTATTAAACACAGAGGTAAATCAGCATTCTGACGACTGAATCCAGGTCAGCTGCATTCAAGGCAAAGCCCTATGCACTATTCTATCACTCTGGCCCAGCTGTGTTTAAAATAGTTTATTAAACATTGGAGTAAATCTTATAGTGGGTGCCCACTATAAGACCAAGATGACTGCCCTCCGACGCCCTGGTGGATCTATCACATCTTCCAGAAAGGCAATGGAGAAGATTATCCATGACTTCTACTCAGATCTCTTTGATAGCCACATCCACCTGCCCACATACCAAATTCCACAGGATGGATATGTCATTCCCAACGTTCTCCCTTCTGAAGTCCGACATGCCATCTTGTCGATAAAGAAGGGAACAGCACCAGGCCCAGACAAAGTCAGATCCGAACACCTGAAGAATCTGCCATCAGTACTCATCAATACACTAGCTCGGCTCTTCACACGCTACCTGTCTGAATGCAAGATACCCTCCCAATGGAAAACCAGCAGGACAGTTCTACTGTTCAAGAAGGGAGACATTCACGACATCGGCAACTATCGCCCCATCTGCCTGTTGTCCGTCATCTACAAGCTGTTCACTCGAGTCATCCTGAACAGGATTGGCAGAACACTAGATGAAGGACAACCATGCAAGCAATCTGGCTTCCGGAAAGGATTCAGCACAATTGACCATATACATCCACACGGTAACCAAGCTCATTGAGGTTTGTAGGGAGTACAAGATGCCGCTCTGTCTCCACGATCATTGATTTAAAGAAAGCCTTTGAGTCTGTGGAGACTGAAGTGGTCATCGAAGCCCTAGCCAAACAGGGTGTTCAAACCCAATACATCAAGATCCTTTGTGAGCTGTATTACAAACTCACCACCAGGATCTCACCATTCTACAAGGAAGTGATCATTGATGTCAAAAGAGGGGTTCGGCAGGGTGATACCATTTCACCAAAACTCTTCAGCGCCACCCTCGAGAACATCATGCGACAATTAGAATGGGAAGGAATGGGAGTAAAGATAGATGGTCGGCAACTACATCACCTCTGCTTCGCTGATGACATCGTTCTAATAACACCAAACATTAGCCAAGCAGCACAAATGCTGGCTGACTTCGACCGAGAATGTGGAAAGAGAGGTCTACAGCTGAATCTAAAGAAAAACATGTTTATGAAAAATGAACTAGTTCCAGAGTCCTCATTCACTCTCAATGGAACAAACATCTCTGAATGCAGCAGTTATGTGTACCTAGGTCAAGAAATCAACATGATGAACGACCTAAAACCTGAGCTGCGCAGGAGGAAGAGAGCAGCATGGAATGCCTTCAGAGGCATCAAAGAAATAGCTAAAAGGACAAAGAACCTCTGGCTCCGGGCACATCTCTTTGACTCCACCATTCTCCCTGCATTAACATACACCTCAGAGACCTGGGCCCTACGAAAGCAGGATGAGAATGCTATTTGGGTCTCCCAGAGAGGAATGAAATGAGCTATGCTTGGAATATCATGCCTCACTCAAGTGAGAGAAGGAATCCGGACTTCTGACCTCTGTCACTATTCCAGAATCTAGGACGCTGTCTCGTTTGCCAATGCATCAAAAATCAGATGGGCTGGACATGTAATGCGATTTGGAGATGACTGCTGGACTAGAGCTGTTACCGACTGGATCCCACGGGATGTCAAAAGATCACGTGGCCGCCCACCTACAAGATGGTCAGACTTCCTTGTCAAGACCCTGAAGGAACGGTTTGAGGCTCTTCATATTCCTGAATCAACCAGATGCCATTGGGCTACATTGGCGCATGATAGGGTCCAATGGAAATGTTACTGGCGCCCACTCGAGCAAATCGATGAATAACGGGATTCAAGTGATCAAGTGAGGAGTAAATCAGAATGTCAACTATGCTATATGTCATTTAGCAAATGACTATATGCTATTTCCTCTTCCCAGCTCTATAATTGGCAAATTAAAATTGCATATATTCAAGGCATAGAATATGATGTTTTGATGCACACATATACTGCAAGATGATTATTGTCATGATCAAGCTGATTAACATTTTTCATAACTTCAATTGGTTACTATTGTGAGGCTTCCATTCCCTGTTTTTGTGCTGAAAACATTTAAAACATAATGACTCAAAAAATGACAGGTACACTACACAGTATTGTAGTTTCTCTATAGCCACCATATTGTACTTAGATCCTCAGAGCTTATTCATCTTGTAACTGAAGCTTTGTACCATTCTATATTGCTTTTGTGCACTCCGCTTTTTAGATGCCACATGGAAGTAGATCATATAGTATTTGTTTTGCTTTGTCTGACTCACCTCGATTACCCTAATGTCCTCTGTGTTCATCCATGTTCTCACAAATGGCAAGATTTCTCTTATTTAAAAAGATTCTATTTATCTATTATTTCAGTTTAAAGGCCAAGCCCAGTGGTTCTCAGGGGATGCTGCTGGCTCAACTCATCATTCCTAAAGTCTTTCCAGGGATAGGACCTTGGTGGGCAATGTTTAGGTACCACCTTACTTGATGGTACCTTATCCTTCTGGCCCCTCCCTTCTTCTTAATTTGAATAATATTTCATGGGTGTTGGGTGAGCACACACATAAGTATGTGCATGTACACACACGAATTATATTTCAATATTTCCTACTTTATTCATTCATACTTCCAGAGACATTTAGATTATTCCGTATCTTGGTGACTGTAAGTAATACTGCAGTGAACAGGATCTCTTTAAGATACTGTTTTTATTTCCTTTAAATAAATGTCCATAAGTGAGTTTGCTGGGTCACGTTGTGGTTCTATTTTTAACCTTTTGAGGAACCTCTCTACTGTTATCTATAGTGACTATCCCAATTTACATTCCCACCAACAGTGTTCAGAATTTCCTGAGAAGTCTTTTTTTTTTTTTTTGGCTAATACCCCCCCACTATGCTCAGGGGTTACTCCTAGCTCTGCACTCAGGAACCACTCCTAGAGTTGCTGGGGGAACATATGGGATACTGGGGATCGAACCTGAGTCAGCCACATGCAAGGCAAATGCCCTTCCTGCTTAACTATCGCTCCAGCACCAAGAGTGTCAATATTGATATGCTCTACTCAAGCTTTCATAACAAAAGAAAGCAGCTATCTCCTCTTCCCAACCATTCGAGAAGGCATAAATCTCAAACAAAAACTCTTGAATTTCTTTTCTGTAAGCCTTTGAATTTGTGACTTGTAGTTTGATTCATTTGAGTACTTGATTGGTCCACCCAGCCAACATTTATTAAACCTAAGACTTCTCCCAGGCATTGTGCTAGATCCAGTAAAATAGCCCTGAATAAGTGTGGCACCTTCTTTTTCAGCATTGTTTTCCAATAGACCTGTGATTAGGTTGTTCCTTCAGAAGTCCCCTTGGGCCTCTCACTAAATTATTCATAAAAATAAAGAAATTGGACAGGTCTATTGGAAAACAGTGCTGAAAACAAAGGTGCCACACTTATTCAGGGCAATTTTACTGGATCTAGCACAATGCCTGGGAGAAGTCTTAGGTTTAATAAATGTTGGCTGGGGGAGACCAATCAAGTACTCAAATGAATCAAACTACAAGTCACAAATTCAAAGGCTTACAGAAAAGAAATTCAAGAGTTTTTTGTTTGAGATTTATGCCTTCTCGAATGGTTGGTAAGATGATTTCTCTAATGGTTGGGAAACGTGATCTTAATTCTACTTTTAGAGGCATTTTGGGTGTTCCTTGGGAGTAAGGAGGATGGGATGCAGGGGGAAGGGCGCCTTATGCCTTGCTCACTCTTAGTGCGGTTGTGAGACCTCAGTGCCATTTTGGAGAGCAGGAAAGAGGAAGAATGATTTCAGAACTCAAATATGAGGATTTGGGTTTTTAATGTTTACAAGAAACATTGAAAAAAAATTATTTTTTTTTGCTTTTTGCTTTTTGGGTCGGGCTGCATAAGCGTCAGGAAGGCGCTCCGAGGAGGCTGGGTGTCACTTTGTCCCATTCTCAAAGGTCTAGCTCTTTATGCTGGAAAGGGGTGCCTCAGGGGCTGCCCTACACGGGAACTCACGACACGCTCACGAGGCGCCCAGGAGGGATGGCGGGTTCTAGCCCTGGCCCGCCACCCCAGCAGAGCCTTGCAACAAGCCAGACAACCCCCACTCCATGAGGGCCTCCATTTTCCACATCCGGACTTCTCTCTCGTCAGAACTCCACCCAGCAGACCAGCCTATCACAGCCCGGCTCACGCGGCTGCTTGGCCACGCGGTTCATCAATAAACGCTGGACTTAGAGAGATGACTACAAGAGTATGCTACGTGCACGGCAGAGTCTGGCAAGCTACCCGTGTTGTATTTGATATGCCAAATACCAGTAACAGGGGCCGGAGCGATAGCCCAGCGGGTAGGGCGTTTGCCTTGCACGCGGTCGGCCTGTGCGGGCCTGGGTTCGATCCCGGCATCCCATATGGTCCCCGAGCACCGCCAGGCGTGATTCCTGAGTGCAGAGCCAGGAGTAACCCCTGAGCATCGCCGGGTGTGACCCAAAAAGCAAAAAAAAAAACACAAAAACAAATACCAGTAACAATTATAGACCTCATTCCGGAATGGATTGAGGCTCTTTATGTTCCTGGAGCAAGCAGATGCCCTTAGGCTCTACTAGCATGAGACAGGACATATGGAGATGTTACTGGGGCCCGCTCGAGCAAATCGATGATGAACGGGAAGACAGTGATACAAGAAACATACTTTTCTTTTATGAAAATGTCTTTTGATTTAGGTGCCTTGGTTTTATTTTTATTTTAGCACCATAATATTTTCAAGAAACATGCTTTTAATTTCATTCTTCCTTGAACTGGAATTTTGGTTTGGGCACCATGATATCTTTAGGTATGTTCCTAACAGTGCATCAGAGATGCAGCCCCAGTACCCCTCCACGACTGTCTCTAGGTAATTTCTCATCCACTCCACTCCACTTAGCAAACTCAGTTCTGTCGGCCAACTCTCAGGGTCTGTTATCCTTGACCATTGTGAATTCCCCAAATGGGATTGTAATTTGGGATATTATTAACTTAACATTAAAACAACACAGACCCATTCTGGATCTGAGGCCACAAACCTGCCTTCTTTAATAACCATTTGGAGCTTGAACTGTTTCTTAAATGTGTGACCCTGTGCACTGCATTAGTCCCTGCACTGAGACCGTCCCTTTCAGGGCTGTCGACAGAAGCATATGGCCTATGTATAAAGTACAAGCACCAATCAAACACCGTGTCTGGCAGCGCCTCATTTGTTGGAGCCAGTCTAAGCTGTAACATCAACCATTGACTCAGATACCCATTACCATGGTCTGTCTTATCAGGGCAGGAGCACAACCTGTACAGAGGAGGGGCAGAAAAGAGAAGACCTGGACTCATGCTAGCTAATCACCTGGTCACCAGAGACCAGGAGAGCACAGCCTCAGCATCTCAGCCCAGGGCATGCACTAGGTAGGGGCTGACCTATACCCTGTAACATGCTTAGAAGTATCCCTCACCTCCATCCACTCCCAGATGTGACATCCACAAAGCCCCCATCCACTGCATCCCACTGCCACCTGGAGATCCGCCGGCATCCATGAGAAACTTCTGCCCTGGCCACTTTAGGTTGGCCTGAGAAGCAGATGTCTGAGTAAATGAAAGTGAAACTCTGGCTCCCCTGAACAGCCCTAGCCCTAAGTTTCCCGGTGCTGCCTGCACTTTGCCCTCCCCTACAGCCTGCCCCCAGACCACCCCCAGTGCCGTCTATCCTGCAGGGACTCATCAGGTAGGCAGGAGGCAACCTGTGACTTTGGATTTCCCCCAGGAATGTCTAGGGGAACCTTTGCTCCAGTGGTCCTGAGATTGCCTCTCTCTGCCCTGGTATGCGTTTGAGTTTCGACAAGGGCACTCCAGCATGTTTTCCTGTACAAAGGTATGGGCTAGAAAGAGCAAAGTGGGCCAAGACGGGTGTTTGCCCTCCAGGAAATTAAGAGCTAGTGGAAGAGACTCCTGAAAAGGGTCAGGAACTTGCACAGAGAACTCAGAAGAAGGACGTGGTGGGGAGGAGAGGGAGTAAGGTTTCCTGAAGGAAGTGGAGGCTTTTGTTGATTGCGTTATAGTCAGAGCCTAAAAGAAATTTGGCCAAGAATCTATATAAAGTAGAAAAAAACACTGATCTGTCGATGGACACAAGCAGTCAGATGGAGGGGACTGTGGGAGGTCAGGCCTCCCCTCTCCTGCCCCTATTTCACTGGCCACCAAAGCTTAATGCCCAAGCAGGCTACGCCCGAGTGGTATTCCTGCTCTTTAGCTCCAAAGCCACATCTTAGATTGTTAGGCACTTTCAGAATGAGTGCTATATTTCTTCTCTTTAAACTTCTTATTTAAAATGTTGAACAGAATGCCAAATGGGAAGGTTTGTATGAAATGAAAGCACATGTTCCACCATCACTGACGTTTTGCTTCTGCACCCGCCTATCTGTCTGTTAATCTAAGTGGTACATTTCATTGAGTTATCACTCCATATGGGCTGTAAAAAGAGTGAACATTAAAAATAAATCCCCCCATTTGTACGTAGCGTAGTTTCTGTTAACCTCCGCCATCCTCTAAGTGCGAGGGGTGGAGTGGGAGGGGCCAGGTTTAAATTGTTAGAAACCAAGTTTGTAAATTACTGTGCGTACCCTAATAACTCTTGAGAAATAATCTTTAGATTTGCTTAAGCATTTCCTGTGGTCTTCGTAGATAACCTCTAGTGGAAAAAAATTGAAGTGACCATGCTCACCCTAAACGCTATGGTTAGTTCACAAAACCCACACGAACAACACGTCTTCACGTCTTGCTCTTTCCTCAACCCCTGCGCTGCTTGCAACAGACTTCCTTCCCTGATAGCATCCGCAAGATGCTCCTCTCCTTTCTTTTTAAGCAACCTCACACAAATACTCCAGCTGGGAAAAGAGCAATAGTCCCAAGCCAGAGTTAAAAGAATGTTCAGGTTTTGGGAACCTGTTTAGCATTCTTCAAAAAATGCCTTACACTGTTTCACATAGCAGAATGCCTTTTCATCTGTTTCTAGGTGGTTGTGACAATTTAGAAGCTCTGTGATCCTCATTTGTCTCTGCTGGCCCAGTCTTCATGCCTGGTGATAAGAGAATTGTTCCCTGATTTAACATTCTTTCTTTTAAAGAAAAAATGAAGCTGCATTAAGCACTTTGCTGAATACAGATAATCTGTGTGTGTGTTTCTAGTCAAAGTATAGGCCTGGTATAGTGCTTTCAGCTGAACTCCCTTATGAGACCTTTTAAATTGTATTTATCCAGATGGGGTATAAAGTTGAAAGGATTGGTTGCCCACAGCACTCAGCAAGATTTGTCTTTTTTCTTAGCTGTTACACATCTTAGGCATGAAATAGAGGAAGAGCCCAGGCAATTATGGCTTAAAATTACCCAAGATGTCATTGGTTAATGGGGGTGGCTAAGTAGATGGTGGGGCAATGAGAGAGTGGGTGGTGTTCTAAACACTTCAACATCGAAGAATTACGAGTGGAGTCCCTTTGGGTTACTGAGAACAGCTGGATGTGAAGGTAGGCTGATTTGGCTGGGGAAACCAACCTCTACCCCCTGCCAGAGAAAGAATCATCCTCTCAAGATCCAGCTTTGCATAAAAGTATGGCTGGGCAGTGCTTTCGGGGTGACTTTAGATGTGGCATAGAAGGAGTTCGTGGTCGGGATGGGGGCTGGAGTGTCAGAGTGGTGGAGGGCCCACCATAGGTGGGAGGAAGCAAACACCAGTTTTTTAATGAAGGCCTTTGGTTTCTTTCCTACATGCTGGAAGATCTGGTCACCACTGAATAGCAGAACGGCCTACTTGTGATCCCTGGCTCCAGAGCCTACAAGCACAAAAGGTGGGCATCAGTGGTGGGGGGCCACGCATGGGAGGAGTAGATGGGGAGACATGTGACAGCAGATAAACAATAAAAAGGATGTGCTTTGTCCCTGGTCGTGGTTTCCTGTTCTTTGTTCCTGGAGCAATGTAGTTCAGATGGTGGCGAAGTCAGTGCCAGGACTGCAGAAAGACACAGCATAGCTTCCAGAGAACTTGGTTCCTTCTAAGCCTCCTAAAGCATTTTGGGTGGAAGAATGGCAGTTTCATTAGTGAATCTTGTAATGCCCTGTGTGAGTGACTGGCGAAGGATCAAGTCGGTGTCTTTAGTCCATGGCAAAACTCCCTTGCTCTGAGTCTAAACTCAGACAAAAACCTTCTGAAGACTTTTCTAAACGTAAATGGGTTTGGGGGTGACACTGGACAGTGCATGGGTGCAATAGCTCAGTGCTTGGGCTTAAGAGTTGCTTCTATTTGAGCTTAGAGGACTGGGTGGTGCCATGGCTTGAACCCAGGCTATTGGCATGCAAACATGTGATCAGCCCTTTGAGATGCCTCTCCAGTGTAATAGATCATCTCTTAAAAGAGAGGCTACTATGCCCTTAAAGGTAGCTTAAAGAAACCATTTCCCAAGCCAGGTGTTTTTTTATCACTTTATTGTCTTCGTGAATACCCTGAGCCTTCGTAATATGTTGGCTCCAGTTGTAATGATATCCAATAATTTCCAGAAGGTTAATTCCAAAGTTGTAAAATTCATTCATGTAGCAATCTCATTGAGGTGGACAGTGGAACACACTCCAAAGAACTAGAGATAAAATCCAGTTTCCAGAATCCCAAGAATGACATGTGACACCAACCCAAACTGAAGAAAGGATCAAAATGAATTGGTACTGACCACCAGTATCTGCTTGCAAAGAAAAAATTGGAAATGCTGAATACCACTCTGACCACGGAAACAAAATCTAGCAAGAATCCTCGTAAGAAACAAAGTAAAATACTGCCTGTTTTGGGGTCACATCTTGCAGTGCTGGATACTAGTACCTGGGGTGCAATAGGGTGTCGGCGATCCACCAGGCCCCCACATGCAAGGCCTGCACTCAACCCATTATCTCCTCTGCCCATTGGCATTGGGCATCTTGAGTAATATTAGCAAAGAACACATGAAAGCTTTATGTTTCCAAATTCTTTTTTATAAACACACACTTTATATTTTATGCTTATATGGTGTTTGGGTTTGCTTTGATTTTTCCTTTTTGGGTCACACCCAGTGATGCTCAGAGGTTCCTCCTGGCTCTGCACTCCGGAATTACTCTTGGCAGTGCTCAGGGGACTATATGAGATGCCAGGCATCAAACCTGGGTCCAGTGCATGTAAGGCAAACACCCTACCTGCTGTATTATCACTCTGGCCCCCTGTTTTGATTTTTTTGCCCTCCCATGCAGTATGCAGGAAGCCTAGGGACCCCCCCCCCAGGTGATTCCCAGCTAACCCACTGGCAGTTCAGTGCTGAGCATTCCAATGCAATGGGGTGGCCCCCGCCACCCTAGCAGAGCTCAGGGACCACCGGGGCTGTACCCAGTGATGCTCAAGGGACCATGTGGTTGCTGCTGTGGATTAAAGCAGGGTTAGCCACATGCCTTAATCTCTGTACTATCACTCCAGTACCATGTTTATATGGATTCGGCAGATGGTAAAAGACCACCCCTCATTCTCGCAATCTACTGCTTGAAGTATGGTTTGCAAAAATAAATCCTTGTGGTTTGAAAACCAGCTCTGATTAGCTTAAGAGTCTTCTGGTCCCGCATCAATTACGCTGTGTGTTTTCACAAGTATTAGGGTGTCTGTGTCTTCTGAAACTTGAGGACGCCTTGCCCTGGTGAATCTTAGGGCTCACAGATTTGGCCCTGCACTGCCCTGGGGGACCCAAGCTTTGCATTGGCTCACCTGCTGCCATCCTTTGGAAATGGCTGAGCGAGGCAGTTCCCTTTGAATGCCATTAACACTTTGTGACTATCCAGGAAGCCAAGGCGAACACCAGATGTCCCTTTGCCATCCATGAGCTGACCCTCTTTTGCTTTGCTGTCCTGAACCCCAAAGAGACTGGCTCCTCTGTGTGAAGAATAACCATTTCAATGCGATGAGAAAGGTGCTGCTCTGAGCCAGCCGCTCCAAGTCAGCAAGCTTTTCTGCCACATTGTCACACCTCCTGCTTTGCGAGACACAGTCTCACAAAAAAAAAAAAAAGAGGTCCCCAGCTTCCTCTTCTAACACACACCAGGAAAGAACTGTGGCTTCTCAGGATCATGATAAAAACACAAACGCCATGAGCTCTGGAGTCCAACAGATGCGGGTTCAAGAAGAGGCTTCGGTAAAATCCACTTTTTTGAAGTTGGGTGGGGAGGTATCAGTTACATATAGTGAAACTCACCAAGGTCTGGTATGTGGAATTGCACTTTTCTATGATCCGGAAATCACACCGCCTTCAGAGTCAGGAAACGGGGGGGCCGTTCCGCTTCCCCTGTCCCCTACCGCCAGTCATTTAATAGCTTTGAACTCTCTATTGCCTCTTCTGGAAAATGTGGAGTTGAACTAGGTGATGGGAAGGTCCCTCGGGATTTGAAGAAGGGAATAATTGGGGTTTTGTTTTTAATTCCCCCCTCTGCCCCATCATTCTATGATTTTCATAAATGACTGCACATGCCTTTGAAATCAAACCGGCTAACCAATAAACAGAACAAAACAAAACAAAACACTTGTCTTCCCAGCAGATTTTTAAGACTCTCATGAATGAAGTCTGCTGTGCAGCCTGGGGAAGCACTAGGCTTCCCCAGTACAAAAGAAGATTCATCGTTTCTTTTTCTTTTTTGGGAGGGGCATGGACAGTGGGGAATGGGGGAGTCACACCCTAGTGATGCTGGTGAGGGGATACTCCTGGCATGGTGCTTGGAGGACCATGCAGTGCCAGGGATCAAACTGTATGCAAAGCCGGCACTCCTAGCCTGCTGGGCTATCTCCTGGGCCCTAGAGTTTGACTTTTATAGTTCCTGATGCCATGAGTATAAACAGTTAGTGCCTCTACCCTTTAGCTAACCTGTACCCCAGCTCCCCTGCCTCTACACCCCAATTCTGCAGTCTGGGAAGATGGTGGGAACAGGAAGTCAAGTTTTTCCGAAGTTCAGGCTGCTTTGGGTGGGTTCCGGGTTGTGTAGGAGTAACAGCTAAGAAGCAGCTTCCCTCTCATTACAGTCACCCCTTAGTACTCTCCTCCCTTCAATTTCAGCTTCAATGCAAAAATACTTCTGCAGGGAAAGTGGCCAACATTCTTTGGCCACGGATTTGGAGGCCTGTTTCATCTGTCTTTCACTTGCCATGTGCTCAGTTTTGTCATCTCACCTCCCCCAAACCAAATAAGTAAAGGCTAGGGAATAGTGACACATACATTTTCTAGGTGCAGACTTCTCTCTGGTGCTGGAATGGGACATTTATCCACGTAGTGGGACATGCTTTGAGTTTTGGAGACTGGATTTTCCCCCACTAAACACTCTGGCTTGATTCCTACCCTGGAGAAAGGGAGCCAGCTCCCTGGCTCAGCTTTCTTCTCCAGGTAGGTATAATACTTCACTACCTCCAGGGAGACTCTAGGGAGAAAGCACCCCATTCTCAAACTCCTTGACTTCTTCCTTGCCTATCTGGATGCCCTTGATGTCCTTTTTCTTCTCTGATTGCTATGGCAAGTACTTCCAGTACTATATTGAATAAAAAGAGGTGAGAGGGGGCAACCTTGTCTTGTCCCTGATCTCAGGGGAAGACTTTCAACTTTTCCCCATTTAGAATGATGCTTGCTGTGGGCTTTTGGTAGATGGCTGTAACTATCTTAAGGAAAGTCCCTTCAATTCCCATTTTCTGGAGCGTTTTAATCATGAACGGGTGCTGGATCTTGTCAAATGCTTTTTCTGCGCCTATTGAAAGGATCATATGGTTTTTATTTTTTCTTTTATTGATATGATGTATTATGTTGATTGACTTGCGAATGTTGAACCATCCTTGCATTCCCAGGATGAATCCAACTTGGTCATGATGTATAATCTTCTTGATGAGTCTTTGGATTCTGTTTGCTAGTATTTTGTTGAAGATCTTAGCATCCGTGTTCATCAGGGATATCGGTCTGTAGTTTTCTTTCTTTGTGTTGTCTCTCCCTGCTTTGGGTATCAGGGTGATATGTGCCTCGTAGAAGCTGTTTGGGAGTGTTTCTTTTTCTTCTATTTCCTGGAAGAGCTTGAAAAGGACTGGCAGTAGGTCCTCCTTAAAGGTTTGGTAGAGTTCACTAGGGAATCCCGTCTGGACCTGGGCTTTTGTGTTTGGGCAGACTTTTAATTACTGTTTCTATTTCCTCGATAGTGATGGGTTTATTCAGGTATTGGAGGTCTTCTTGTTTCAGCCGTGGGAGGTTATAGGACTTCAGGAATTGATCCATTTCTTCTAGATTCTCATGTTTCACGGCATACAGGCTCTCAAAGTAATCTCTGATGATCTTTTGGATTTCTGTGGTTTCTGTTGTGATGTCACCCTTTTTATTTCTGATTCTGTTTATTTGGGTTTTCTCTTTCCCTGTCCTTACAAGTCTTGCCAATGGTTTGTCAATCTTGTTTATTTTTTCAAAAAACCAGCTCTTGGTTTCATTAATCTTTTGGATTGTTTTTTTTGGTTTCCAACTCATTGATTTCCTCTCTAAGTTTTATTATTTCCTTTTTTTCTGCCTGGGTTGGGCTCCTTTTTGTTGGTCTTTTTCTAATGTCTTCAGCTGTGTAGTCAGGTTATTTATGTGGGCCCTTTCTTGTTTCCTGATGAATGCTTGCAGAGCTATAAACTTCCCTCTTAACACGGCTTTTGCCGTGTCCCACAAGTTCTTATAATTGGTATCTTCATTTTTCATTTATTTCCAGAAATCTTTGGATTTCCTGTTTGATTTCTTCTATGACCCATTTGTTGTTCAGCAGTGAGCTGTTCAGTTTCCAGGTGTTTGGTTTGACTCCCTGTTTCTGTGTACGGTTAACTTCCATTTTCAGTGCATCATGGTCTGAAAAGATAGCTGACACAATTTCTATCTTTTTTAATTTTATTGAGGTATGCTTTGTGGCTCAGCATGTGGTCTATCTTGGAGAATGTTCCATGTGCACTAGAGAAAAATGTGTATTCAGCTTTTTTGGCATGAAAAGCCCTGTATATATCCACTAGCTCTCTTTCTTCCATTTCTTCCTTCAGGTCCAATATTTCCTTGGTGAGTTTCAGTCTTGTTGATCTATCCATCGTTGATAGAGCAGTGTTGAAGTCTCCAACTATTATTGTGCTACTGTTAATGTCTTCTTTGAGGTCTCTTAGCAGTTGTTTTATGTATTTTGCTGACCCCCTCATTGGGTGCATATATGTTTAGTAGTGTAATTTCTTCCTGGTGTACATACCCTTAATTAATAAGAAGTGGCCGTCGTTGTCCCTTCTAACCTTTTTAAGCCTGAAGTCTATATTATCTGATACTAATATGGCCACACCAGCCTTTTTGGAGGAGTTGTTTGCATGGAGAATGGTCTTCCAACCTTTGACTCTGAGTCTGTGTTTGTTCTGCTTATTCAGATGCGTTTCTTGTAGACAGCAGAATGTTGGGTTCAATTTTTTAATCCATTTTGTCACTCTGTGTCTCTTAATTGGTGCATTTAGACCATTGACATTGAGAGAGATTATTGTTATTGGATTTTGTGCCATCTTTCTTTTTGTGTTTGTTGTGCTTATGGGTTTGGTCGCATTAGAGTAGACCCTTCAGTCCTTCTTTTAAAGTTGGTTTTGAGTCCATGAAGTTCCTGAGTTGTTGCTTATCCATGAAGTTGTGTATCTTTCCTTCATATCTGAATGTGAGCCTGGCCGGATAAAGAATTCTCGGTGAAGCCTGCAGTTCATTGAGCCTTTTCGCAATATCCCACCCATTGTTTTCGGGCTCGGAGTGTTTCATCAGAGAAGTCTGCTGTAAATCTTAGAGATGTTCCTTTGTATGTGATTTCCTTCTTTGATCTTGCTGCTTTCAGTATTCTATCCCTATCTATAGTTTTTGTCATTTTTATTAAGATGTGTCTTGGAGTATTCTTGTTGGGGTTTCTTTTTAGCTGGTATTCTACGGGCCTCTTGGATCTTGAGGCAAGCATTCTTTAGTTCCGGGAACTTCTCAGCAATGATGGCTTTGACAGTTTCTTCTTCATCAGGGTTTTCTTCTTGCCCTTCTGGGACCCCAATGATCCGTATGTTGTTTCTTCTGGCTTCATCCCGATTATCTCTTGTTGTCTGTTCGGTAACTGTGAGCCTTTTTTCTATCTTCTGGTGTTGTGTACAGAATCTTTGGAACTCGTCTTCGAGATCACTAATTCTTTCTTCAGTAGCTATTATTCTGCTATGATGGCCTTCCACTGTGTTTTTTATTACATTTACCTCATTTTTTAATACCTGTCATTTCCCTTTGCATTTTCCTCACTTCTGCTATCATGTCCTCTTGTATTTTATTGATTTTGCATTCCATTGCTTCTTTGAATTCCTTTTGAATCCTTAACAGTTCTTTCCGAAATTCTTTTCAGATAGGTTATGCAACTCATTGGTATTGCTTGACTCATCTGGACCAGTGACTTCACTCACAGAGCTTGATGGAATTTTGCGTTGCTTTACCATTATGACTATTGTAGGTTGCAACTGTGAGTTCTTGGGTGACTAGATAGTACAGTTAGTAGGTGACTGGTCTGTTTGCAGAGTTTGGGTGGGTGGCAAGGATGTAGGAACCAAGGTTCACTGGTGCCTCATGCAAGGTAGGTAGTGAGAGGGTCGCGCTGGGGGCTTACTAGCGTCCGCGCGGTTTTGAGTTTTGGGATGTTCCCAGAAGCTTAGGGTGCACGGTTCGGTCGGGCTGGAACCAAGGCACTTTGCCTTGGTTCCCGTTGATGGAGTTTCCGCTCTTCCCTGGGGCAGCTTGGGGTCCCCGGAGAGCGCAAGAATTACGCACACACCTGTGGGGGGAGTGGAGGCGGTCCCCGGGAACTCAGGCGCCG
>JAJIBD010023431.1:0-47500 GCA_021461705.1 Cryptotis parvus
TTTGAAGAGAGTCCATTTCTCCCGAATCCACGCCAGCATTGGTTGTTCTTAGTCTTTTGGATATGTGTCAGTCTCTGTGATGTGAGATAATACCTCATTGTTGTTTTGATTTGCATCTCTCCTGATGATTAATTATTAAAAGCACTTTTCATATGCCTTTTGGCCATTTGAACTTTTTCTTTTTGGAAATTTCTGTTCATTTCTTCTCCCTGTTTTTTGATGGGGTTGGATGTTTTCTTCTTGTATAGTTGTATGAGTGCCTGATATATCATGGATATTAACCCCTTATCAGATGGGCATTGGGTGAATATTCTTTCCCAGTCTGCACTTTCTTTGTATCCTAGTCACCATTTCTTTTGAGGTACAGAAGCATTTCAGTTTTATATAATCTTTTTTGTTTACCTTTACTTCCATTTGCTTTGTCAGTGGTGTTTCATCTTTGACGATGCCTCTAGCTTCAATGTCATAGAGCATTTTCCCTATGTTTTCTTTGATGTACTTTATAGATTCGTTTCTGATATTGAGATCTTCAATCCATTTTGATCTGACTTTTGTGCATGGCACTAGAAGGAGGTCTAAGCTTATTTTTTTACATTTAGGTGACCAGTTTTCCCAGCACCATTTGTTGAAGAGGCTTTCTTTGTTCACTGAATATTTTTTTCTCCTTTATTGAAGATTAAGTGACTGTATATTCTAGAGTGTGTTTCCAGGATATTCAGTTCTAATAGGTCTACATGTTTGACTTTTTACCAATACTATGATTTTTTAATTACTACTGCTTTGTAGTACTGTTTGAAGTTGAGGAAAGTGATAACTGCTATCTTCTTTTCCCCAAGGATTGCTTTAACTATTTGTGGGGGTTTATTTTTCCATACAAATTTCAGGAGTATTTGGTCAATTTCTTCGAAGAACATCAGAGTATACTTATAGGGACTGCATTGAATCTGTATAAATCTCTAGAGAGGGAGTATTACCATTTTGGTAATGTTAATTCTCCCAATCCATGAGTGGGGAATGAGTCTCCATTTCCTCAGAGCTCAAATATCTAGACTTCTAATTTTCACCAAGAAACACTTTCTCTGTGGTCTGCAGCAAGGACCTTATAAATTAATCTCAAATTTCCCCTGTATATTTGGGAAAATAGGTAGGCACTTAGTCCCTTTTTTTGTGTGTGTGTGTGTGCATAAACTTTACTTTTTAAAATTTTTTATTATACCACTGTGAGATGTACAATTGCAAAGGTGTTCATAATTGGTTCTCAGTAATACAGTGTTGCAGCACCCTTTCCTCCACCAGTGCCCCATTCCCATCACCAATGTTCCCACATTCCCTCCCAAACACCCCCAGCCTGCCTCTATAGCAGGAACCTTTTCTTTTCCTCTCTGTCTCTCTCTGTCTCTCTCTGTCTCTGCACTTTGTTCTCTTCACTCTGTTTTTTGGTAAAGACTCATTTTACAATAACTAATTTCCTGAAACAAAGAAAAATAACTTTGTAGTTATTGAATTTGACAAAGTATAGTGGTTAAATATAAAGCAAGTTTGTTCTCTCATTTTTTTCATAAGCAGGGACCTAAAAAGTAATTGAGACTTATATGTTAATCAGTCCTCATAAATTAATAAACTTATATCCCTTTAGAAGAATCTTTACTGCGACTGGAGCGATAGCCCAGCGGTGGTAGGGCATTTGCCTTGCACGCGGCTGGCCTGTGCCAGCCTGGGTTTGATTCCTGGCATACCATATGGTCCCCCAAGCACTGCCAGGAGTAATTCCTGAGTGCAGAGCCAGGCGAAACCCTTGAGCATTGCAGGGTGTAACCCAAAAAGAAAAAAAAAGAAGAATCTTTACTTAATAAGAAATGATCAGCCTATTATGCATGAGGAATAAAATATACCTTTATTAGTCAAACAAAATTATTATAAATAAACCATCATATGGAGACTCACAGACATGGGGCAGAGCTGCTACTGGCTTTCCCTGTGCCCAGCCGCTCACTAAGCACCCGGGAGGGATGGCGGGTTCTAGCCCTGGCCTGCCACCCCAGCAGAGCCTTGCAAAAACCCAGACGGACCCCCCACTCCATTAGGGCAACCATTTTCCACATCCGGACTTCCCTCTCATCAGAACTCCACCCAGCAGACCAACCTATCACAGCCCAGCTCTGCAGGTCCGCAAGCCGCCACGCAGTTCATCAATAAATGCTGGATTTAGAGATGACTACAAGAATATGCTACCCGCACAGCAGAGCCTGGCAAGCTACCTGTGTCATATTTCACGATCACGATCTTCCCATTAATCATCTATTTGCTAGAGCGGGCACCAGTAATATCTCCATATGTCCTGTCTCATGCCAGTAGAGCAAAGGGCATCGGCTTGCTACAGGAACATAAAAGCCTCAAACCATTATATTAGGTCATGGGAATGACCTAATATAATTGTTACTGGCATTTGGCATGTCAAATACAACACGAGCAGCTTGCTAGGCTTGCCGTCTGGGGAGGCATATTCTTTAAACACCTCCAAATAAAGCATTTATTGATGAACCGCGTGGCCGCTTGCGGCGCGCGAGCCGGGCTGTGATGGGCTGGTCGGTTGGGTGGAGTTCTGAAGAGAGGGAAGTCCGGATGTGGAAAATGGCGGCAACCATGGAGTGGGTGGGGGGGGTCGTCTGGCTTGTTGTGAGGTTCTGCCGGGGGTGGTGGGCCAAGGCTAGAACCCACCATGCCTCCCGACTGCCTCATGAATGGCTGGGCACAGGGAGAGTAAGGAACCGCTCGGCCCCATGTCTAAGAGTCTCTGGACCAGCATACCTGGGCCGGATTGAGGAAGAAAAGGCTGCAGGGTGGGTGTCGATGATCCGGGCTGTGGTGGGCTGGTCGGCTGGGTGGAGTTCTGAAGAGAGGGAAGTCGGATGTGGAAAATGGCGGCACCCATGGAGTGGGTGGGGGGGGGGTCGTCTGGCTTGTTGTGAGGTTCTGCCGGGTGGTGGGCCAAGGCTAGAATCCACCATGCCTCCCGACTGCCTCATGAACGGCTGGGCACAGGGAGAGCAAGGAACCGCTCTGCCCCATGTCTAAGAGTCTCTGGACCAGCATACCTTGCAAAATACCAGTAACAATTATAGACCTCATTCCCATGACCTGATGGAATGGTTTGAGGCTCTTTATATTCCTGGAGCAAGCAGGTGCCCTTGGGCTCTACTTGCATGAGACAGGTCATATGGAGATGTTACTGGTGCCCGCTCGAGCCAATCGATGATGAATGGGAAGACAGTGATACAGTGATACAGTGAAACCATCATATACTAGGTAGGAGGCAAGACTATAAGACCAGAGCACAGTAATAGACTAACAAAAATTTCCCAAATTTGTTTGGCCTGCCACCGCCTTTTCACAGAAAAAAATCACTGAACACTCTCCAGGAAATCTACTTTCTTAGTGATCAAACAGAAACGACCCCCAACTCTTCTAATTGCACTCCCTCATCTACTATCTACCCTGGGTTATTCCAACACCCCCAGGAAGCAGTAAAATCCACCCTGGGAAATACTGGTCTAGACAATAGGCAGGCCATTCTGGACTTACTATTGTGATAGTAAATTGAAGCAAATTAAGGACATATGAGCAAAAGGGTCTTGCCTTTTAGAAAGTTTCCTCTGGGGGGTTTGTTTTTGTTTAAATAGAAATTCTTAAAATTTTTCAAATACAAATACTAAAAATTAAAAAGAGAGAGAGAGAAAGATTTGCCTAGTGGTAGTATGGATTGGAAAGTATAAAAAGTAGATTGGTAGAAATTGGGTATGAGGGGTGACAGTTGCCAAAAAAAAAAGTATTACAATGACGTTACTGAGAAAAGACATTTTGAGAATCAAAATGGAATTGGCAGGGCTTTCTGGTAAATTGATCATGAGAATGACAGAGATGGAGTAATTAAAACATCTGAGTTGCTGGGTAAATGATCAAACTTTTTTGATCATTTGGAAAAAAGGAAATTGTTATGTATGCACCACTCAGTGAGTTAAATAACTTTTCTTGTTACTTTATTATGAAAAATGTTTACTACTATCAAGGTACTATAAATTATGAATTCTAGAAACTGGGTCTGTTAGTTGGACTTTTTAAAATAAAAATTAAATCTGTTTTCTGGTAGAGTTTAGAGCAGTAGTTATTAGAAAAGATGGATTATTATAGGCTGTTTCTTTTCCTTTTCTCACTGAAGACAGTATGCTGATGTTTTAGAGACAGAAAATAAGCATAAGCTTGACTTTAAATTTCACAGTCTCCCATGTTTTTTTTTTTATTTGGTGTGAGGGATCAGCTGTGACATATCCAGTGGTATTTGGAGACTACTCTGTGCCCTGTGCTCCAGAGTTTGCTCCTGGGACTAACACGCACCATACCCCTCTGCTATCTCTTCAGCAAAGGGTCTCGTTTGTTTTTTTAGTTTTTCTTTTTTTTATTTATTTTATTTCTTTATTTTTTGCTTTTTTGGGTTACTCTGGCTCTGCACTCAGGAACTACTCCTGGCAGTGCTTGGGGGACCGTATGGGATACATATGGGATTCCAGGAATGGAGCCCAGATTGACCGCATGCAAGGCAAATGCCCTAACCACTTTACTATCGCTCAGGCTCCAGGATCTTATATTTTAAACCATAATTCTGAAGAGTTTAATGGAAAGGTGAATGTAAAATTAATTAGTAATAGGTGTCAATAACCTGTTCAGTTTGTACCTCAAAACAAAGTAAAGAAAATGTCTTGATAAACAAGTTTTTCCATTTTTAACTCAGAAAAAATAAAGCTGCTGGGTGTGTGGTGCTGGGGGGGGGGGGAGAGGACAGAGGGAGGTGTGTACTGGGGATTAAACTCAGGGCCTTACACATGTGCTTCATGTATTCAATCACTGACTTACATTTAAGAAACCAAATGCGGCTGTTTTAAATACATCATAAGATGTAAAAATATAGTTAAAGTTATACTGATCTCTTCAATAAGACAATACATGATATGCCCTGTTAGATGGTATACAAAGAGGCTATATGATTCGCACATCAGGGTTAACTCTGTGAAAAATGTAATTTTGTTGATTCCATGATCACTTGATCACTTGAATCCCGTTATTCATCGATTTGCTCGAGCGGGCGCCAGTAACATTTCCATTGGACCCTATCATGTGCCAATGTAGCCCAATGGCATCTGGTTGATTCAGGAATATGAAGAGCCTCAAACCGTTCCTTCAGGGTCTTAACAAGGAAGATTCCATGATGAAGAAGGAAAATTAACAAGTGTAACAAACAAGATTCTAAAGTAAAGGGCATGTGTTTCTATAAACTTACTCTGTTTCGAGAAGGGAACATGTGTGAATAAATGCCGAAAGGGTTGATACCAATATAGAACTGAGCATTAAATACACACAAAAAAAATGCACATGATGGCTCCCAAGTGTATGTAGTGCAACCCACAATGTGTAGGAGAAGGGAGGGAGAGAAAGGGAGAGAGAAAAGAGATAAAGAACCTGCCATTTAGGCAGGCTATGGGAGGGGGAGGGAATTGGGGACATTGGTGGTGGGAAATGGGAACTGGTGGAGGGCAGGTGCTGGAACACTATGTGACCGAAACCTCCAAACATGAACAACGCTGTAATTGTATATCTCACGGTGGTATAATAAAATGTTTAATTAAAAAAAAACTTACTGTTTCATCAAATCAGACCTTAAATAAACAAAAACATATCTACCCTAAGTTGTTGATCATGAATCAAAGATATTACAGGCCAAAACACAGCGCACAAAATCATTTCCATAGCATTTGTACCGGGAATGATGTAGTCAAGAGCTTAGGTTTTGCAAACACACTGACCTGTATTTAACATGGATCCACTACTTATCAAATGTTTATCTTGGTCAAATCACTTACCATCATTTAGTTTAGTTTCCAACGCTATAAATCAAAACTAAAGGTGGCTGTGGTCATGCCATTTGGTTGTCTATGAAGCCACCATTCTCCGTTTATTAAGGGACCTCCACTTGCCCTGAAACCAACCTATTACAATGCAGTCATGTGTTTACAGGGAGATTGGCTCCCTCTTTGATCCTTTGTATTGGTCATATTGCATTTTGCCAGTATTTTTTAATTTTTTTCACCATTTAAATTAAGGTACCAGAATTTATAATAATGTTAATTATACTTTTCCTGAACATGTCATTCCAACATTACACCCACCACCAGAGTGCAGGCTTCCCTCTGCCAAGGGCAGAGGTGCCCTAACGGCACATCCCACCCACCAAGCTCTCTCCCACATAAGCGTGTACGCTCAATTTATAGGCAAAATCTTTCCAATGACTTCAACCGCTTGGTCTTCCCTTATGCCTCTTTATATCTCATATAAGAGTAACTATTTTTAATTTCATTTTTGGGGGTGGGCCAGAGACACTCAGGAGTTACTCCTGGATCTTTCCTTAGGAATTAATCCTGGGTTGCTCAGGGACCATATAAGATGTGGGAGATCAAACTTGTGTTGGCAGAGAGCAAGGCAAATGCCCTACCCACTGTGCTACCGCTCCAGCCCCAAGAGAAACAGTTTTTAAGTTATGCAAAGGTGGTAACACACATTTAGATTAATAAAGTTAAACTGAAATTTCACAAAATTGTCATTTAATAAAAATTTGTTTTCAAATGCTGCATAAATTTCTTTTTACAGGCATAATTTTTTAAAATACTATCATCATTCTGTGCTAATAAATTTAAATATACAATTCATAAGCATTAGAAGATAAGAAAATTTTGAGAAAATTTGAAAATTCATATAAAAGTACGATTGTTTTGTCTGAAGGAAAACTGGTTTATGTTTGAAATATTTTTAGTTTATAAAAATTTTATTGATACATAAAATATTGTAACAAAATATGTACATATGTAAGAGAAAAATCACCTGAATATATTGAGCATATTCAATATAAATGAAATTTAAACTCATTACTCAAAAAGTATAAAGCCCTCAGCAAATTAGGAATAAACAGGCATTTCTTAATCTGATAGAGAGCAATTACAAATGACATAAATAAATTTATTATCTAATGACAAAACTTTGAGAAGCTTGTTATTTGTTTTGGGTTGGGGGCCACCCCTGACATCCAATCACTTCTGATTGTCGTTTTCTCATTCTGCTCTCTCTCCTTGTGCTTTGTTTATGACCTGTGCCATAATTTCTTTGAGTTCAACATCCTCAACATGATGCCATTAAAGTCGCTCTGAGAGTTTATAGAACCGTTGGTATTGGCAGAGCCTTCTATGGCATCATAGTCACTCACAGAGCTTTCTGGCCTTCTACATGTCTTTCATGTTGTATTTGTATCTTATTCTCTTGCTGTGATGAGGGTGAATCTTTCTAGATAGATCCCTGATAGTTACGGAAAAGGCTGTTGCTCTTTTTTCCCCCTACCCATTTTCACCCGGTGACAGGAAGCGTGAGTGTGAATACTATGAGGTGTGCCGAGGAAAGCAGTGTCTGCACCATTTAGGATAGGTGGGGGTGGGCCTGCTGAGAGTGAAGGGTGGCATAGATGCTGCTGGGGAAGGAATCTAGTTCCAGAACGGCCCAAGGAACATCAGTCCCCAAAATTAATCTAAAACGGAAGACTGAAGAGCGAGCAGAGAGTCTGAGCTGTGAAGGTGTTCCTGTTGAGATGGCCTGCTGAGTATTGCTGGTAATTTTTTTAGAAGAGTTTGTTAAATAATTCAAAACCATGAGCTAAGGCATGATGTGTTATCTGCTGAAGAATCAGTTAAATATTTTGTCTTTATTTTATTTGGGGAAGAGTGGTTTCATTGTTTGCTTTGTTTTTCTTTGGCTTTATTGCACCTGCTTTTAAATTTGAGACTGTTTACTGTGACAGTTCAAGTGTTCCTTGTAAGGAATAGAAGATTTGCTTCAGTTTTTGGGTCTATCTAGCCACTTTATGCCTTAGGAGAGTGAGTTTTGGCCATTGACATTAAATAAATTATTGAATAAAGGAATTTAATGGAATTTTTTAAAAATAAATTCAGGGTATTAGTAAAGGGTGTGTGTGTGCATGTGTATGTTGCCCTTTATTTTCCTAATCTATGAGGACACTATAGTGCAGCATTAGTATTAGTGCCTGTGAACTTTTTTAGCTACTACTTGTCACTGAAATGTTGTGTTACTCTTTTGAATTCAAGTAACCTAGATGAATAAAGTGTTCTTGTTTGGATGCTTATTTAATCCCATGTGCTGTCTGTATTATACTTCCCTTTCAGCCTGTGAGGATTAATTGGAAAGACTTGCTGTGAGTCTCACAGGGGTCCTTTTATAGACAATATTTTGGTTTGCTCTTACTGCTCTAAGAATTATATCTCTAACTTTAGTTCTTGATGTTTGATCACAATATGTGCTGTTCTTTTGTTATATTTATTCTGTTCAGAACTCATTGAGCCTCCTGGATCTGGTGCATAAATCAATATTCAGATCGGGAAAATTCTTAGCTATAAGTTTTTTTCTAGAAAATTCTTCCCCAAATAAATTTAAGACAAAATATTTACCCGATTCCTCAGCAGATAGAAAATTTTCACTATCTCTTTTCCTTTCCTTTTTGGGAATCCTGAAACAGAGATATTGTTTCTCTCAAGTCTGTTTCATGAATCTCTTATTTTTTCTTCACCTTTCAGAATGATGTTTATTCTTCCTCAGTTATTTTTGGTTTATTTCATACTGTTTTCGATTATATATATATATATATATATATATATATATATATAGAGAGAGAGAGAGAGAGAGAGAGAGCTCAGTTGGCAGCTGAACCATTGGAATTTCTCATCAGGAAGTTTAGAGATCTCTCATGTTCTTGGAGTCTCTCCCAACTTAGCATCACCCATGATTGCAGATGAATTCCTCTACTTCTTCATGATGTCTGGTTTGATATTGATGGTAGTTGTAAGTTTCTAGTTTTATGCAGGCCTGGATGGCAGAGCACGTTCCCTGTTCACCAATTACCCCCAGCAATGTGGCCACTGCTAGGAGTTTTCTACATCAAGCTTAGTGGGTCAAGTGGAATATGCCTTCTCTCAATAACATGCAGAATCACTGCTCTCTACTCCTTATATAGATAACAGGGATTCACATGGAACTAAACCAAGGAGTGAGTAGCTAGTTTACTCCTCTCATCTGTTGGGAGCCAGATGCCTTTTTTTATTAAATATTTTATTATACCACCGTGAGATATACAATTACAATGCTGTTCATGTTTAGAGGTTTTGGTCACACAATGTTCCAGCACCCCGCCCTCCACCAGTGCCCATTTCCCACCACCAATGTCCCCAACTCCCTCCCCCTAGCCTGTCTAAATGGCAGGTTCTTTTTCTCTTTTCTCTCTCCTTCTCTCTCTTTTCCTTCTAAATACATTGTGGGCTGCACTACATACACTTAGAGGCCATCATGTGCATTTTTTGCCTGTATTTAATGCCCCGCTTTAGGTTGGTATTAGCCCTTTCGACATTTATTCACACATGTTCCCTTCTCTGTCTTACCTAACCTCTGACTCCCACACGTTTGCGGTAATTTCCACTTTTGGTAAGACCTCCTGATCCACGTTTCACCTGACACTGGATTTTGGTGTCATATATGATATATATATATATATATATATATATATATATATATATATATATATGTCATGCAAATAAATGCAGTCATTCTATATCTCTCTCTCTTTCCTTCTGACTAATTTCACTCAACATGATCCTTTCCATGTCCATCCATTTATAGGCAAATTTTTTTGCTCCTCTTCCTGGCTTAGGAGGTTGGTGCTTGGGAGTAGGAACAGGACTTATCTCCTCTTACTAGTCTGGTACAGAATTCTACTGCTTTTGGCTTCTTTTCCTGAGGCAGGTGGGCGAGAAGTGTGCTTGAGTATTTTTTTTTACTTTAGAGTGCCCTTAAGAATGGGTTCATAATGAATAAAATTTTCTGAGTATTCAAAGATAACTATTAATATTTCTTTTTTCTCATCTATGTTTTTAATCCATCAAGGAACATGTGGTTTCTTATCTTTTACTATATTCCCCGAACATCTACAGCAGTGTCTATCAACAGCAAGAGCTTATAAATATTGGCATTTAAAATCTAATTAAATCTTAGCCTCTTCATTTGTATAACAAGACTATTTTGAGCTAGACAGCTTATATTAGCAAAGAGGAAGACTATTTCATAAAGAATCGGATGAGAGAAATGAATTTTATTATACACAATGTTATTTTTTCATTATAAAGGAAAAATATATTTCCATAAACTAAACTGAAAACTAACAAGAGCAATACTATTTTGAATAAGTGACATTTCCAAGGTAAAAGTAAAAATCTAATATGAGAAAAGTTAAAACACAGGGTCTTTGTAAAACCAAGTCGTATACATAATAAAAATTGAAAATATTAAAAATTCATTCAGCTGTTGCCCAAAGTACCTTTCTTACACTTACATTAATATTCCTGAATCATGACTTAAGCTTTTTATGTTTGCATCACATTCTTTCATCAGATAACTTTGTTCTTTCTCTGGTACCAGAGTCTCTTTGAGACTACAATATGTAACACAAAAAATAAAAAGGTGATAAAATAGAAAGTGATACAGTTAATTAAACGAATTAGCAAATATAACCAAACCTATAGGGTGGCCTCCTTTTTCTTTTCAATAAAGTCCATATACTCATTCATCATTTAAATTTTCCCTTGGAATTTCTGAATGTCATCAAATAATTCTTGTTAAGTCAAGTGTTATGCTGAAGCAAAAATAATTTCTAAAAAAGGGATATGTCTAGATAAAAGTCATCTCTGGAGCAATTAATGAAGTTAACAGTATTTTTATCACTGTCATGCTCAGTTGATGTACAAATGCTTTGTTTTTACTGATATTAAGATAAAGTTTACAATTCTTCTCAATAATGTCCTTAGACCAGGCTAGGCAGGGCAGTGAGGGCAGCTTGGGAAACTGAGAGTGACTATGATGAATGTAGGTTTCCTCTGGGGAGGTTGGATGTTTAGGAGTAAGTGGGAGAGGAAGGTTCTGGATTGAAAGAGGTGCTGGGTGCCTTGACAATTCATTTATTTTTCCCTTTTTTGTGGGGGGTTCTCACCCAGCAATGCTCAGGGGTTACTTTGGCTCTTAGTTCAGTAATTAAACCTGGCTATGCTCAGGGGACCATATGGGATACCGGAACTGAACCCAGGTCAGTCGCATGCAAGTCAAATGCCCTATCCACTGTGCTATGGCCCCTATTCTTATTCTTATTAAGAATAAAACTCATATTTTCACACAGCAATAATATTATTACTTACAGATCATTATTTTATCCCACTATTACTTGAGATATAGATATTATTTATTCATATTACAATATCAAGTCCGGCCCAGGTATGCTGATCCAGAGACTCACAGACATGGGGCAGAGCTGCTACCGCTCTCCCTGTGCCCAGACGATCACGAGGTACCCGGGAGGGAGGGTGGGTTCTAGCCCTGGCCCACCACCCCAGCAGAGCCTCACAAGAAGCCAGGCGACCCACCATTCCATGACGACCGCCATTTTCCACACCGAACTCCCCTCTTGTCATAACTCCATCCAGCAGAAGAGCTGATCACAGCCTGGCTCGTGTGGCCGCCAACCAGTTCATCAATAAATGCTAGACATCAGAGGTGACTACAAGAGTATGCCACCCGCATGTCAGAGCCTGGCAAGCTACCAGTGTCGTATTTGATATGCCAAATACCAGTAACAATTATCTACCTCATTCCCATGACTTGATGGAATTGTTTGAGGCTCTTTATATTCCTGGAGCAAGCAGGTGCCTTGGGCTCTACTAGCATGAGACAGGAAATATGAAGATGTTACTGGTGTCTGCTCAAGCAAATCAATGATGAATGGGAAGACAGTGATACAGTGATCCAGTATCAAAATAAAATATATTTCAGGGGCTGAAATATATTCAGTGGGGTAGGCTGCTTTCCTTACCCATGGCTGACCTGAATTCAATCCCTAGCATCCCATATGGTTCTCTGCACACCATCAGGAATAACTCTAGAGTGCAGAATCAGAAACTACCCCTGAACATCACTGGTTGTGGTCCAGAAATCAAATATATATTTATATATAGATATAAACAGATTTATATATTTATGAATACATATTAATAACTATATGGAATATTTCCCTGATAATTCATTTCTATATTCATGAATATTCATTTATATATTCATGTATATAGAAATGAATTATCAGGGAAATATTCCATATATATTCCACATATATATTCCATGTATATTTATATATATTAGTGATTACTGCTGGTAGTGCTTGGGGGTCCATATATGGTGCTCAGGATCCAATCAGGGTTAACTGAGTGCAAAACAAGCATCTTATTCCTGTATAATCTCTCCAGCCCTATTATTTAAGCCATTATTCTAAGATGTATATAGCCTTCACTTGATCACTTGATCACTTGACATCCCGTTATTCATCGATTTGCTGGAGGCGGGCACCAGTAACATTTCCATTTGACCCTATCACATGCCAGTGTAGCCCAAAGGCATCTGGTTGCTTCAGGAATACGAAGAGCCTCAAACCATTTGTTCAGGGTCTTGACGAAGATGTCTGACCATCTTGTAGGTGGGCAGCAACATGATCTTTTGACATCCCGTTCGATCCAGTTGGTAATGGCTCTAGTCCAGCGGCCGTCTCCAAATCACATTACATGTCCAGCCCATCTGATTTTCGATGCCTTCAAAGGCTTTTGATATAGCCTTCATCAGGCTTTTATGTCACAAGTTAAGGAGGAGTAAGTCCTGAGAACTACTGAGTGTACCCCTTCCTCCAGAAAAAGTAAAAGAAATAAAACCAGAGTTTAGGTTTATTTGTTAAAAGTATCTGCACAGTGTTTGCTCCACTGTATTGCCTTTGTTCCTTCTGTCAAAGATCCGCTGAGTTTATGTACTGATTAAAATTTGGATGCAAACATGGTATCTTTTAGTGTGCAGATTAGATAAATAAGCAATGCTATATCCAGACAATAGAATAGTATTTGGTGCTAAAAAGAAATGAACTATCAAGTCATGAAAAGATGTGGGGAAACTTTAAGCACATTATTACTAAGTGACAGAAGTCAATGTGAAAAAGGTATATGCTGCATGATTCCAATGATATGAATAGTATATAATTGGAAAACAGACACAGAATTGAAAATGATAAAAACTATCAACAATATAAAAAGACCAGTGATTGTCAAGGCTGAAAGGAAGGAGGTCAAAGGAAAAGCACAGAGGAAATTTGAGCAGAAAAAGTGCTTTGTGCTGTATTAAGTTATAGATATATTAGTAAACTTTTTGAAAACTCAGAATATATAACATGATGGAAATCCTTTAGGAAAATATACATTGTTCAATTTGTAATGTTCAATGTATGTTTGTGCTTGGTATAAACATGCATTTGTATGTATCACTCTAGAAAATTATATTATAATTATATTATAATTACATAATTATATATTTATATAAATATAAATATATTTATTCATATGTTTATATATATATCTGACCCCTAGAGGTGTTGCAGGTGTGCCTGTGGTGTCTGGCTGCATCAGCAGGTGGCAGACAGGAGACAGGCGCTGCCCTGTGGGCCCTGGATGTTTGGCGGTCTGACGTAGAAAAAAGACTGCATCACCTGGGATGAACCCAGAGACACTGGCAAGCTATCTGTGTTGTATTCAATATGCCAAAAACAGTAATAATAATGGACCTCATTCCTAATGAATGGAGACATTACTGGCACCCACTCAAGCCAATCGATGATCAATGGGGTCACAAGTGATATAAATATATCTTATATATAAATATTTATATATTATTTATATATACTTATATAAATGTATATATTTGTATATGTATATTTATATGCAATTAAACATATATAATTAATACATATAGACTCACAGACATGGGGCAGAGCTGCTACCGGCTCTCCCTGTGCCCAGTCTCTCACGAGGCACCCGGGAGGGATGGTGGGTTCTAGCCCTGGTCCGCCACCCCAGCAGAGCCTCACAAGAAGCCAGACAACCCCACCCACTCCAGGAGGGCTGCCATTTTCCACATCCGGACTCCCCTCTTGTCAGAACTCCACCCAACAGAAGAGTTGATCACAGCCTGGCTCTCATGCGGTTGCCGTGCGGTTCATCAATAAATGCTGGACATCAGAGGTGACTACAAGAGTATGCCACCCGCACGGCAGAGCCTGGCAAGCTACACGTGTCATATTTGATATTCCAAATACTAGTAACAATTATCTACCTCATTCCCATGACCTGATGGAACTGTTTGAGACTCTTTATGTTCCTGGAGCAAGCAGATGTCTTGGGCTCTACTAGCATGAGACAGGACATATGGAGATGTTACTGGTGCCCGCTCAAACAAATCGATGATGAACAGAAGACAATGATACAGTGAATTAATACATATATTATTACACATATATAATTAATACATATATGTATATATAATATATACAAGTATATATTATATATAATTATATGTTTGTATAATGATTATTTAATTTATATATTTTATTATAAATATAATTATATTACAATTATAATTATATTATAATGGAGGGCACTACACCTTCCACTGTGTGGAGGCAGAATATCCCGAAAAATCTCTTGAATTCCTCTCAATTTAATTTGAGCATAAAACTATTATAAAATTTGTTTATAAACTTAAAAATAATAGGCTAAGTAAAATATTACTTATTTTTAATATTTGAGGAGATTACAAATTATGGGCAGCAAATTTATTGCATCTACACATTTTTAATCTTTTATATGTGCCTGATTTTGTCACAAATTATGACTTGTCTCTTTTCTTTTTTTTAAGTATTTTATTATACCACCGTGAGATATACAAATAAAAAGATATACAATTAAAAAGTTCATGTTTGGGTTTTGGTCATACAGTGTTCCAGCATCCGTCCCTCCACCAGTGCCCATCTCCCACCACCAACATCCCCGGTTCCCTCCCCCCTTCCCCAGCCCACCTCCATGGCAGGTTCTTTATTTCTTTCCCCTTTCTCTCTCTTTCTCTTTTCCTTCCCCTCCAGACTATGGATTACAGAACATACATTAAAAGGTTGTCATGTGTATCCCCCTGCCTCTATTTAATGCTCAGTTCCAGGTTGGCACTAGTACCCTCGACAATTATTAGCATCCTGTTCCATTTTCTGTCTTACCTAACCTCTGACTCCCACATGTTTGTGATAATTTCCACCTTTGACAAGACCTCCTGATATATGTTTCACTTGACCTTGGATATTGGTATCATAATATGTACATATATATTTATGCCATGCAAATAAATGCAGTCATTCTGTATCTGTCTCTCTCTCCTTCTGGCTAATTTCACTCAACATAATCTTCTCCATGTCCATCCATTTATAGGCAAATTTTTTAACTTCATTTTTCCTAACAGCTGCATAGTATTCCATTGTGTAGATGTACCAAAGCTTCTTTATCCAGTCATCGATTTTCGGGCACTCGGGTTGCTTCCAGATTCTGGCTATTGTGAATAATGCTGCTATGAACATAAAAGTAGGGATGGTGTTTCCGCTGCGTATTTTTGGTTTCCCAGAGTAGATTCCCAGGAGTGGTATGGCTGGGTCAAATGGGAGTTCAAGTTCTAGTCTTTGGAGGAAAGTCCATATTTTTTTCCAGAAAGGCTGTACCAGCCGGCATTCCCACCAACAATGGATGAGTGTCCCCTTTCCCCCCACATCCACGCCAGCACTTGTTGTTCTTGCTCTTTTGAATATGTGCCAGTCTCTGTGGTGTAAAGTGGTATCTCATTGTTGTTTTGATTTGCATCTCTCTGATGATTAGTGATGATGAGCATTTTTTCATATGTTTTTTGGCCATTCGAATTTCTTCCTTGCTGAAGTTTCTGTTCATTTCTTCTCCCCATTTTTTGATGGGGGTTGTTTGTTTTCTTCTTGTAAAGTTCTACCAGTGCCTGATATATCCTGGATATTAACCCCTTATCAGACGGGTATTGGGTGAATATTCTTTCCCATTCTGTGGACTGCTTTTGTATCTTAGTCACTGTTTCTTTTGAGGTGCAGAAGCTTTTTAGTTTCATGTAGTCCCATATGTTTATGTTTTCTTCTAGTTTCTTTGTTAGTGATGTTTCACCTTTGAAGATGCCTTTAGTTTCAATGTCGTGGAGGGTTTTTCCTATATTATCTTCAATGTACTTTATGGATTCAAGTCTGATATTGAGATCATCACCTTTCCCAACTTCAAACTGTACTACAAGGCAGTAGTAATTAAAACAGCATGGTATTGGAATAAAAACAGACCTGTGGACCTATGGAATATAATTGAGTATCCTGACACCCAACCTCAAACACATGATCATTTAATCTTTGATAAAGGTGCAATGAGTCTAAAATGGAGTAAGGAAAGCCTCTTCAACAAGTGGTGTTGGGGAAACTGGGCAGCGACATGTAAAAAAATGAATTTGGACCTGTGTCTAACACCATGCACAAAAATCAGATAAAAATGGATTAAAGACTTGTCTCTTTTCATATCAATAACTTAGAAACTTTAAATGCAACATAATTATTAGTTTTATGGAATTTTAGCTAGAATATGATAAAAAGTGAAATTTTACTTTCATGAGAACTGGTCTAATTGGGCTTTTGTATTATTGTTTGTTTTGTGTTTTTTTTTGGGGGGTTTGTTTTGCTATTTGGATTTGGGCCATATCCTATGGTGTTTATAGATAATTCCTGGTATTCAGTGTGCAAGGGATCATACATGGCGCCAGAGATTAATCCAGAAGCACCACATCCCAGAAAAACATGTTAAACCAAACACTGTTTCTCAGGCCCTCTAATTTGGTTTTAAAGTCAATTTCAGATTATATTTAAAAAACAAACAACTAATCGATTTCTCTGTTATTACCCAGAGGCATGTAGAACTTTTTTTGTATGAGGTTATGAGGAAAAGAACCTAAAAAGCCAACCATCAGAAAATAGTTAATATAATGAATGGCACATGTACTAACTACTTACTTAATTTTGAACATTTTATATATGGTTTAAGTATATAATTTGTTATATATAACAAATATATGCTACTTGCACGGCAGAGCCTGGCAAGCTACCCGTGTTGTATTTGATATATATGCCAAATACCAGTAACAATTATAGACCTCATTCCGTAATGGATTGAGGCTCTTTATGTTCCTGGAGCAAGCAGATGCCTTGGGCTCTACTAGCATGAGACAGGACATATGGAGATGTTACTGGGGCCTGCTCGAGCAAATCGATGATGAACGGGAAGACAGTGATACAGTGATATCATTTGTTAACCATTTATATTTAGCAGTTGCTATATTTGACCATTTCTGTATCAGATATTTTTTTCTCTAGCAAAGTTTTATAGACGCATTAATGTTTAGTGAAACTAAGATATTAACTTGAAACCCCACTTGAAAATTACAATGTCAAATTCAAATTTTAGTTACAATTAAAATGACGAAAGAGATTGACTCAAGCACCAATCTCATTAATCTGCCAAGTGCCACAGACTGGACAATACCATCTGCACATTGTAGACACGTGCCAGGGGAGATGAAGAGACAAGCTCATGCCGGAAAGTGGGAAGGAGAGTTTGAATTCAACCTGGTATCTCTTGAAAGCCCTTATTCGGGCATCATTTCAACATTCAAGAAAAGAAATATTCATAAATCTAAACAGTAATCATCAGTCTCAGCTTCTTCTAAATCCAGACTCTCTTTATTCAGCCTTAGTTTGCATTTACTCCCTCCCAGGCCCAGTGCACTGCAAATTCAGATGAAAAGGAAAACAAAAAGCATACAAAGCACTGAAAGATTTTAGAGAACTCTAAAGTTCTGTTCCAGTATTTTCTTTCCTAAAGAAGCTAGGATTCAGTGGCGTGTCCTTACACACTTTTGCTTACTCTTCTAAACACATAATGTTACACTCAGAATCAAGATAAATGTATAATATTTAAAAAAATTATTATTAATCAATCACCCTCAAAAGCCATGGGTAAAGAGAATCATGTTAAGATTCCCAAATCACTGTTCTCAAAAGACTTGATGTTTTTTGAAACAAACTGAACTTCTGTCTCTTGCTCCTTTTTTGTCTAGTTAATATATATAGTCTTAGAAATAGGCTTATATTGGATTCAGTGGTGATAACATTCATCTTTTATTTCCATTTTCCTATTTTGTAATGGTCAGAAAATGTGGATAGGTGTAATCATTCTACAAATATTTATTTAAAAACTCTCTTTCCTAGTATTATCCCAGGCTCCATGGAAGGAATAGACAAAATAGACACAATGTTTGTGTTTTAGTATGGAAAACATGCAATAAAAATGCACATATAGTATGTGTGGTGGTGTGAGGTGAGAAGGCTAAGGAACAGATGCAGATAGAGAATAAATAGGACATAGCCCAAAAATAGTTCTAGCATACTGGCAGGAATTAGATGAAATAAGAGTGGGTTTCAGGTATATATCAGAGGGAAAGATCTTGTAGCATGAAAAAAATAGCAGTTGTAAATTTTATGAGTCAGGAAATACTTGCCATGTTTAAGGACCAGGAAGTTTGGTGACAAAGAGTGAGGGCTAACAACTAAGCCCAAAGAAGATCAGGAGACAGATTTTTTGATGGAGAGGCTCAGAAATTATATGCATGTATGAGTAATGTAATCTGATTTACAAAACTGTGGACATTTGGGAACATGACAGGAAACACTTCAAGTTCCATGTGGTGGTGCTCCATGACATGTTTTTCAAATATCATCTTGAGTGGTGTCTGATCATAAGAGCTTCCACTCCAAACCAGAATCTTCCATGTGTAGTACACAGGATGTTACAGTAGATAAAGCATTCTCACACAACCTATAATAACCCCAACTGCTTTCTAAAACTTAGAATTTTACATGCTCTGCACAAAATGTGATGAACTACAGTTTCTGTTACAAGAGCTAAAGAATATGAATTTCAGAAAAAAGTGTCCTGATGGCTTACATGCACAAGAATTCTGGATAACTATTGGAGTCAAAGATAACCTTGAGGGACTGAAGAGATAGTACATTGGACATTGACCTTGTACACGGTCCCTCCTGCAAATTACGGTCCCTCCTGCAAATTTTATCCTCAGCACGTCGACCCAGTAATACCCTGAGCTAGTCCTGCCAGGAATGAAACCAGGGCACAGAGCCAGGAGTCAGCCCTGAACATGGCTGGGTGAGGCAAAAAAAAAGGGAAGGGTAATTTCGCTCAACATAATCTTCTCCATGTCCATCCATTTATAGGCAAATTTTATAACTTCATTTTTCCTAACAGCTGCATAGTATTCCATTGTGTAGATGTACCAAAGCTTCTTTATCCAGTCATCGATTTTCGGGCACTCTGGTTAGAAGGAGAGAGACAGATACAGAATGACTGCATTTATTTGCATGGCATAAATATATATGTACATATTATGATACCGATATCCAAGGTCAAGTGAAACATATATCGGGAGGTCTTGTCAAAGGTGGAGATTATCACAAACGTGTGGGAGTCAGAGTTTAGGTAAGACAGAAAATGGAACAGGGGGCTAATAATAGTCGAGGGTACTAATGCCAACCTAGAACTGAGCATTAAATAGAGGCAAAAGGATACACATGACAACCTTTTAATGTATGTTCTGTAATCCATAGTCTGGAAGGGAAGGAAAAGAGAAAGAGAGAGAGAAAGGGAAAGAAATAAAGAACCTGCCATGGAGCAGGGCTGGGGAAGGGGGAGGGAACCGGGGATGTTGGTGGTGGGAGATGGGCACTGGTGGAGGGACGGGTGCTGAAACACTGTCTGACCAAAACCCAAACATGAACTTTTTAATTGTATATCTTTTTTATTTGTATATCTCACGGTGGTATAATAAAATACTTAAAAAAATAAAATAAAATAAAAATAAAAATGTATGCATAAATTAAAAAAAAGGGAAGGGAAGGAAAGGGAGGGGAGGGGAAGGAAGAGGAGGGGAGAGGAGGGAGAGAGGAGGGAAGGGAGGGGAGAGGAGGGGAGAGGAGGGGAGGGAAGGGAAGGGAGGGGAGGGGAGGGGGAAGGGAGGGAGAACATTGTGAAAAGAGGATTCATGATCTGAGTTCCAAACAAAATATGTTAACTTATAGAAGCACAAGCAATGACACTGAGAGCCCCTTGGGAGATTGAACTATAATGTGCAAGTACCAATAGACATGAAATCTTATCCAGCATTTGGATTCATGCATTCAATTTGACACCTTTGGAATAAAGGGTTTTTTTTTAAATGTTTCTTAACTCTTAGCCTATGTCAGATTAAATGAGATCTCATTGTTTTCACATGACTACCATGAAAGCAACTTAAAAGTGAGTGTAAGAAAAACTAAATCTTTCAAAAAGATTAATCAGTTGGTAAATAGAAAGGGTTGAATTTGGGTAAATGTGTTTGAATTCTGAACTTTGTGATCTTAACCATAGACTGAGGAGTGTCAAATAAGGAAGATAAGAGGCATAACTGAAAATAATAGGAGGCGTTAAGTGTCTTCTTATGATCCAAAGTGTCAATAGTGACACAAAATAGATGGAATGTTTTATTTTACTGTGTTAAACATCTAGGAAACAGCTGACTAGAATTCCAATCTCAATATCATATGGCACCCCCAAAGGTCATCAGGTAGAGTCCTGGAGACCCTAAGCACCATCTGGTATGGTCTTGTTGGCTCCTGACCACATGAAAGGCGACTCTGGTGGTTCCCAAAAGTTTAGAGCCCGTAGAGTACCACCTCCTTGACTCCCCAGATTCAACCATCTAGCTAGGTTGTTTGGAGTCACTGGGTGTGTTCTCTGAGCTCTCTGAGCACCACCTGTGGATCCACTCAACCCCCCCCATTTACATAAGGAAATGGCAAGTTCATATATAGGTTTTGGCAGAGTAGTGTTGACAATAAATAGTGATTGCTTGAACTAATTTTACTGCAAAATAATGTCTTCACTCAGCATCTCTAGAAAGCAGAGCATGAGGCAACGGTAATAGTGTTGATGTTTATCTAATAGGTGAAGATGGAGAAATAAGGTGTGATAAACTGAATAATAGTCACCCAAAGATATCAGGTCCTATGCCTAGAAATTATCAATGCTACCTTGATAGGAAAAATGTACTTGTAAAGGAAGAGTGTACTTGTAAATAGCCAATCACAGTGTCCTTGTAAGAGAGAAACCCAGGGACATGACATAAACAGAAAAGAAGTGACCTGACCCATGGAGACAGAGCTTGAAGTGAAGTGAACGAATGCGAGCAGATATCAGAGACGGGAGATACATCACACGCTTTAGTAAAGTTTCCAGATAAATAGTATCCTACTGATATTTTAACTGTATTTTCATGAAAATGACTTTAAACATCCTCAAGAATTGTGAAAGAATAAATTTCTGTAATTCTAAGTTACTACAATTATAACTTGTTACAGTGCAAAGCAATGTGGTGCAAACTATTGTTATGTAACTATTCCTATATGTAAACTATTACCCTACTGACTTTCACTTCCAAAGGGTCAGAACACTACAGAGATGCTAGCTTCTACATTTCTGAAGTTTAAGGGATTTCTTTTGAGAAGACATGCAGGGAGAACAAGCAGCCCATGAAAGGATAAAGTTTGAGGATTTAACCTGCTTAAGGGCATCATTAGCACCTGGTAGCTAATTACTCAGTAAACTCCATTCAACACCCAGTGGTTTACATTTCATTTAAATATGTAAATACAAATTAAAGCCAGTAGGACTTAACATGTGATATAAAGGTCTCACAAAAATCTAAGTCTTCAACACTGATTCCATTTCTTCTGAGAAGCACCAATGGTGCCAGTAAAAGTGATGGTGGGATATCACATCTGACGAGAACACAGTCAAGGGAATCTAAAAGAGACATAAAATTTGCAAGCAGTATAAGGGATAAAGATGAAGTTACATATTTAAGAATGCATAAGAGATAAGTAATAAAGAGGATTTCCTGAAAAGACTGCTGCATATAATTGTAGTTTACTAAACTACAATTCTGAAGTCAAACAAATTTGGTTTCAAATCTCTATTCTACTACCTACTGTACGTGTGATCAAGGACAGTGGACAGGGTGCTTGCTTTGCAGGTAAGCAACCCAAGCTTTGTCCCCAGCACCGCATCTGGTTTCCTGAATCCTACAAGAAGTGATGCATGAGTGTGAGTGCAAAGCTAGGAGAAAGTCCTGAGCAGCACCAGGTGTGGCCCCAAAACAAAGTAAAAGTGAATGAAAATCATTGTCTCATTGTCATTGTTGGAATAAGTGAGTAAGGCAGTGGAGAGGATACAGAAGCACAGCCAGGAGTCAAGATTGGGCAGAAGGAAATTGGGGAGGAGAGAAAACTAGCAAGGTGGAAAATAAAGTGTTAATATGGCATAGATAATTTCGGGCATTTCTTTGTTCTGGTTGAAATCCAGAGCACCAGGTAGAAGAAAAATAACCCAGATAAGTGGGAGACTCATCTACCATTCTACTCTAATTCAGCAGAGTCTAATGAACAGAGAATAAGAGACTCTTCCAAAGCTATTCTGTTGCAAATTGGCTGTGTTAGCATTGTCAATTTATTTATTTATTTATTTATTTATTTATTTATTTATTTATTTATTTATTTTTTTGCTTTTTGGGTCAGTCACACTCGGCAATGCTCAGGGGTTACTCCTGGCTCTGCACTCAGGAATTACTCCTGGCAGTGCTCGAGGGACCATATGGGATGCCGGGGATTGAACCCGGGCGGCACAGGCCCACCGCGTGCAACGCCCTACCCGCTGGACTATCGCTCCGGCCCCAGCATTGTCAATTTAGATGCCTCTAATTTCAAAACTTAAATTGTTATTATCACCCCTTGGCACATTATTTTTTCATACATGCTCAAAAGAGTTTAGAAAACACAATCCAAGGTCAAATGCAGTTTTCTTGGATTATCTATGGCAGCCTATAGAAATATCCAAATAGCCTAGTAAAATCAATACCACTTGAAAATAAAAACATCAAGTACTTGTAAAGCCCATACCAACTGGAATTTTCAAATGCAGATGATAGATGTATAAATAACAACCAGTTTAAGAAAACTGCTAAGCAGTTATCAACCTGAAACTAAAAATGCTACCAACTTCTGGACTTAAACCCAACACAATGAGTATCTAATCCATCAGAAACATGTAAAAGCATATCACAAGTAGCTTTGTTCAAAATAATCCCTAGAAATGGTTTCCATGCCCCACAATAATAAAATAAGTAAGGAAATTGTAATATAGTTTCTTCAATAGAATATTATGCAACAATAAAAATAAACTGCTTGTACATATTAAAAAAGTATGAGGAACAGAGAGATGTGTGAGTGTCAAGATAATCATTGCATGTGGCCAACCAAGGTTCAATCTCCAGCACCGCATGGATCTCTAGCACTCCCGCATTTCCTATAGGCTAGGAATCTCCAGGAACTAAATACAGAATATATGTTGCATGATTTCATTTGTGTGATGAACAGTCGAAAGAATCCATAGTTGTAGAAACAAGAATAGTTCTAATCCCTGGGGCAAGAGTCTGACTGGTAATGGACACATGGTGCTGTGTTCTGAAATTTGGAGGAATACTGTATTTTTATGGGTAGCGGTAACATGAGTATACACAAAAATTAAAGTATACAGAAAACTCCCTGGTAAATTTGAATGTTTAGAGAAACATTCAGACCAATTATAATAGAAGACAAGGAATCATATTCAACTCATCATTCTGAATCCAGTAATACCGAGATACAAAAATAAGAAAAAAGTACAAGAAATTCTACAGTGTTGCTTATGAATAAAGACGTAAAAACCTCAACTAGTAAAATACTAATAAAGCAAGTCCCGTAATATAAAAAAAAATTAAAGTATACACTCAATATTTGTATACTTTGTTGCTTGAAAAACATATCAGTACAATTTTAATTCAGCATTGTAAAGAAAGCACTGAAATTTAGGCAATACAATTTTAACTTCAATAAATTTATGATTAAAACAGTTATATCTTAATCCAATAAACCTCACCATTTTATCCCTACAACTACCATCATCAATAAATGCTTTATTTGGAGGTGTTTAAATAATATGCCTCCCGCACGGCAAGCCTAGCAAGCTGCTCGTGTTGTATTTGACATGCCAAATGCCAGTAACAATTATATTAGGTCATTCCCATCACCTAATATAATGGTTTGAGGCTCTTTATGTTCCTGTAGCAAGCCGATGCCCTTTGCTCTACTGGCATGAGACAGGACATATGGGGATATTACTGGTGCCCGCTCTAGCAAATAGATGATTAACGGGAAGATCGTGATCGTGATCGTGAACTACCATCCAGTTGAGTTCAGCAAGAATATGAACAAATGGGTCCAAAACTATGGTTTAAGAATTTTCCTATCTACCTTCAAGTGAATTCCTCCAGGCACCTTGGTTAAACTCTAGCCCGTGGTGGCCTCAGGTGCTGAAGCACGGGAGGTGGCATCATCCCATACCTGGACACTGTTTCATTTGAAGAAACAAACCATGAAACCCAAGCAACAGTTTTGCAGTATGGCACAGCAGTATTGCTTGCATTAGGCCAATTTTCCACTTATGACAGCAGTAATAGCGCTAAAAGCCAATAAAAGCAGTCTGTTCATTCAGACATCAGCTTTTATGGCTTATTCTAAATATTATCAAGTGAATCAAGAGCCATCATTATAGTGTCTAAAAAGCCTCATACCTTGTAAGCAAACAGTGTGACTTTGACAAATAATCATTAGTGTGACTGTGTGAGGCCAACACTGGGAGAAAAATGTCAAATAACAGATATTTCCGTTTACATAAGTCATTAAGGCAATGTTAGTTAGTTTCAGAATAAACAAAATGTATTTCATATGTAAAATGATATACTATCATTTTCAACAATTTCAACATTTAAAAAATTTGGGTTTCCAGGCAGCTGAAAATATGGGATATTATTAAGTATATTATTTGAGCTCTTCCAACCTTCTCATTCTTTGTGCATCTATCAGAAAAGTTTCATAAAAACTACTGATGATTCAGTTACCACTCAGACTTAGCAAGTATTTCTCTTTTTTTTCCATTGAAAGTAAATCTCAATAATTCTGATTATACTAATTTCAGGTTGTGTTTCTTTATATATACCAGGCTAAAAATGTACTTGCTTTAAGAAATTAAAGAAAATAAATCCATTACAAACCAAGCCTTACTAATATGAGAACTTCTCATGGCATATAGGTGAACATATAAACTTTGTGGGTGTAACCAGACAAATTTGCAATCTGTTATATCATGGGTTGGCAAACTTTTTCGGTAATGTACTTATAATAAATATATTTGCCTTTGTGAACCATGCAGTGTTTATGACAACTATCCAACCATTCAGTGAAAGTGTGAGAACATACACAATATGTAAACTAATTAATGCTGCTGTGTTCCAATAAAAAGTAAAAAAAAAATAGCTGGTGGCTACATTTCACATGAGTCATCTGGCCTGCAGTTTACCTGTCCTAGAGAGCTCTGAACTCTTAAATACAAAAACAGGCTAGATTTTACCTGCTATTCACAGAGCATGAGGATATTTTATAAATATTTTAAAATAAAAATTGAAGAATCATAAGCCTTAGTTCACATAATTTAGTGCCTACTCATTTCTAGGTTTTACCCTAGGAAATTAAACAGTGGTATAAGTAAACATTTTATCATAAGTAATGTTTCAGCATTGTTCATAATAACAAGATTACAAAATAACACAAAAGCCTAGTAGAATTAAATAAAGAAAAAGTATATATATTCATAAGATAAAATTAGAATAAATCTTGCCCACCACAATAGCCGCCATTTTCACTGTCCAGACTCTGAAGCACATCAGAACCCACCTAGGAGAGATGCTGATCTTAAGACCAGATTAACAGAGTAGCCAAGTTCGAGCCCAGGTAGGTGGCTCTCAGAAGCTAAAGTCACCGGGCATCCTTCAGATGGAGCTGGGGCCACCCCTTCCCCTCTCTGTCTTGTCCTGGAGCCAGGTGGCCCCACCCAGGAACTGCCCTAGGGTGACCAGCCATAGTATGCAGAGCCTCAGATTCAACAGGAAGAGCTGGCACTCAGTTCTCCCCTAGCACAGCTGACCATGAGGCTCCCTAAGTCGCGCGGCCGCTTGTGGCCGCACGGTCCATCAAACTAGTAGAATCAATCATGTCCTAGAATATACACATTCCACGATGTGTAGGAAAGGTAGGCAGGAGGGAGGAGATAGAGAGAAGGACAGAAAGGAGATACAGAACCCACCATGGGGGGAGGGAGAGAGGTGGGGACATTGGTGATGGGAGATATGCATGGGTGGAGGATTGGGTGTTGGAACATTCTAGAACCAAAACTCAAACATGGGCATCTTGTAATTGTGTCTAAAGGTGGTGTAATAAAATAATACAAAAATATAAGGAAAAATTAGAATAAATCACTAAAATGATACATAATACTGGAAGAATAGCGATTAAACTATTCCAAACACTGCAACATAGAAGGGATTAACCTGACAAAAAATATAACCACTTATATCAAATTATCTTAAACAAGTATGATCATGTTTTTAGAATAAGACATGTACATACTTTTTTACTTTTACATGTCCGTTATCAAAATAATATATGTCAAATGTCAAAATATATGTCATATAGTGTGAGGAATAAAATTAATGGTAATTTTATTTACTTCATTTTGGTAAAAATATTAATTGATTAACATAAATTTCAATAATAAAGAACCTGATTTTATGTCATCATTGCTTGATGTAAATTAATTGGATAAGATACAGGTTTCAGAATTTTTTTCAAAAAACCCTTTATTTCAAATGAAATTAATGTTAATTATAAGGTCCTCATATATAAATCACTCTATTTATACTTATACGTACATACACATAAATAAAATAATGCTAGACAATGATTTAAGCACTTAATAGAACAAACTTATTCAATCCCTTCAATATCCAATGATGAAAGGATTATTAATATGCTTGATCTGTGAATGAGGAAACTGAAGCATAGTGATTGGGTAATTAATTTGCCCATTGGGTCACAAACCTAATGGCAAAACTAGAGTTTAAACCCATGGTATATTGTTTCAGGGTCTATATATTTAATCATCATGAATACTGTCTGGAAATAAAATATATAAACATCTATTATTTATAGTATTATAAACAATACTATAAACAACAATACTATAAACAATACTATAAACAACAAGCCAGGCCACCCCACCCACTCCATGGCGGCGCCATTTTCCACATTGGACTTCCCCTCTCATCAGAACTCCACCCAGCCGACCAGCCCATCACAGCCCGGATCATCGACACCCACCCTGGAGCAGTTACTTCCTCAATCCGGCCCAGGTATGCTGGTCCAGAGACTCTCAGACATGGGGCAGAGCGGTTCCTTGCTCTCCCTGTGCCCAGCCATTCATGAGGCAGTCGGGAGGCATGGTGGGTTCACCATGGCCCACCACCCCGGCAGAACCTCACAACAAGCCAGACGACCCCCACCCACTCCATGGGCGCCGCCATTTTCCACATTGGACTTCCCTCTCATCAGAACTCCACCCAGCCGACCAGCCCATCACAGCCCGGATCATCGACACCCACCCTGGAGCAGTTACTTCCTCAATCCGGCCCAGGTATGCTGGTCCAGAGACTCTCAGACATGGGGCAGAGCGGTTCCTTGCTCTCCCTGTGCCCAGCCATTCATGAGGCAGTCGGGAGGCATGGTGGGTTCCAGCCTTGGCCCACCACCCCGGCAGAACCTCACAACAAGCCAGACGACCCCCACCCACTCCATGGGCGCCGCCATTTTCCACATTGGACTTCCCTCTCATCAGAACTCCACCCAGCCGACCAGCCCATCACAGCCCGGATCATCGACACCCACCCTGGAGCAGTTACTTCCTCAATCCGCCCAGGTATGCTGGTCCAGAGACTCTCAGACATGGGGCAGAGCGGTTCCTTGCTCTCCCTGTGCCCAGCCATTCATGAGGCAGTCGGGAGGCATGGTGGGTTCCAGCCTTGGCCCACCACCCCGGCAGAACCTCACAACAAGCCAGACGACCCCCCACCCACTCCATGGGCGCTGCCATTTTCCACATTGGACTTCCCTCTCATCAGAACTCCACCCAGCCGACCAGCCCATCACAGCCAGCTGGCACATAAGCGCGGCCGCGGTTCATCAATAAAGGCTTTATTTGGAGGTGTTTATAGAGTATGCCTCCCGCACGGCAAGCCTAGCAAGCTGCTCGTGTTGTATTTGATATGCCAAATGCCAGTAACAATTATATTAGATCATTCTCATGACCTAATATAATGGTTTGAGGCTCTTTATGTTCCTGTACCAAGCCGATGCCCTTGGCTCTACAGCATGTGACAGGACATATTGAGATATTACTGGTGCCCGCTCTAGCAAATAGATGATTAACGGGAAGATCGTGATCGTGATAGTATTTTAAGTCAAATTTACTAATAATTATAAATTAGTATAACTGCAAGATCAATGAGAATGATGAAGATGCATCTGATCACTAGAAACATTTCTCTGAAAAATGTGAATAAATTTACAAATATTGCCACTCATTTCTATTTCTATAATTTACTTTAGGAAGTAAAGGACTGAGAATCAACATTCTCAGAGAATAGTTGTAAGTGGCAACAGACTTTATTTTCCTTTTTTTATATAGTCCACTTTTCAGAATTGATCACAGATCTAGAAATAGAAACCTCAATTTGAAAGTAAATCACTAACAATATCTGATAATCTTTATAACTTTGTTAATTTCTTCTTCAATTTGGAGCCAATTACAAAGTTCTTCAGTCTTATAAACATTTGCAGAAAATACTTATCAAATGTATCTTGTATTCCCAAGAAAATAAAGATATGAAATGTATGCACATGTTTATCAATGCTTGTATCTGTCTGATACTATTAAAATAGTATTTGATTTAATTTTTTATAGTAATTTAACTGATTAAGACCAAAACATAATCTGAGTTGCTTTAATGTTTTAGTGATTAACTATTATTATTATTTTTTATTTTTTGGAGATCTCACCCACCCAATTACATTATTTGGCATGCCAGTGGGGGTCATTCATTTCCAGAAGGTTCTTGGGAGAATTATGCTATGCTATGCCAGGGAATAACCTTACAGAACCTGTGCTCAGTTCCCTCTTCAGCCTGAGGTTATATTTTTAACCAGTTATCTTTCTCTCTCTACTCCCTCCGTGCACAACACACAACACACTCACACACACACGCACACTAACATACTCACACAAAGAAATTTCTATGCAAATATTTCTCCATTTTGTTCATATTTTAACTACTTCTAGTTTTTAAGAGGTGAATGCATTTTATATAAAAGAGGGAAACACTGTTCTCCATACCACTAAACAATTCTGAAAGCTGCCCTTTAAAATCCATGACGAATTACTAACCCATGACGAATTACAAGCACTAGGACGCCGCCTAGAATAGCGTGTGCCATGTCTCTCCATGCCATGCCTTTGTCTCCTGTGACACTACCCAAAGGCTCTTAAAAAAAAAACTCAAATAAAATCCCACAACTCTTCTAAAAAATATTCTCATCACTCAGACTTTTAACACGGGCTGACTTTTTTTCCCAATTAGATATGACTGTATTATCTGGAGTTTACTGTTTTAGAGAGGATTTTTCTGGAGCATCTCCCGAGTAATGATAATCATCCTAAAATACTCCTGGAGAGAAACAATTCTGTGATCTCATCTTGAAGCTTTTAAGACTTCCCTTTGGATTAAAGGTCTTAGCATCTCTTTTTTACAAAGAAAAAAGAGGTGATAAGTACTATATAAACACATATTTTCTTTAGAGTAATCTTCAGAGAAATTGTTGAGTCGAGTAAGTTTTAATGAACTAGCTGGGCTTAGCCCACTTGTTATTCCGCCTCTGGGACAAGCATTCGCATCTACATAAAATCTCATGCAAACCTTTCATGTCTCACAGATCACTGGGGTATATCTTAGATTCAGCAGTTCTCTTAGGATCTTAATTCATCTTCCTTGCACAGACAGCCTAGGGTCTCAGACAAAACTCTGGTCTGTCACTGGGCCTCTTTTGACACGGAATGTGAGAATATTTGGAGGTTGACTGAGAAGGCAGTGTATTACTCAACTTGGAGTATTATTCAACCTGAGCCCTTAGTTGCATGCATGGTGTACACAGTTTTGGTGGATGGTGAGTTCCTACCTGTCCCCTTATTCATTTCAGTGATCTCTACTGTTATGTTTTCCATGTGCTTTCCTTTCTAAAAACTTGCTGAAAGAAAATTCTAACTTTGTGACACAGAAAACATTCATTTGAGCTTTTCGATGTGTACTTGGAAGAAAGCATGGAAGAATTTATGTGAGGGGAAAGTTAAAGGAATAAACATGGAGGAATTTAGAGGAAGGAGAGGTTTATTTTACATAATAGCAACAGTAGGTATTCTATCTAAACCCATCAGTCAAACTGTGCTGACTAATTTTTAATAGAATTAAGCATAGTGACTCAGCATTTCTGCCTCTTGATATTTATTCAAGAGAAATGAGAACCATTTCTACCAAAAGACCTGCACATGAATGTTCATAGTAATTGTCTTTGTACTCTCCCAAATCAGGACACTCTAAATGTTTATCAATGGAGAATGGATTTTGAAAATGTGCTTTCATTATATAATGAACAGTGCCTCAGCATTATAATTGAAGAACTCAATAGCAAGGTTGAATCTCAAAAAACTTTATGCTGAAAAAAAGAAACCAGAAATAAGAGTACTATAACATCACTTGTACCACTTGTCTTCCCATTGTTCATCAATTTGTTCAAAGCAGGCACCAGTAACATCTCCATATGTCCTGTCTTGTGCTAGTGTAGCCCAAGGGCATCTGCTCACTCCAGGAACACAAAGAGCCTCAAACCATTCCTTCGGGTCATGGGAATGAGGTCTATAATTGCTACTGGCTTTTGGCATATCAAATCCAACATGGGTAACTTGCCAGGCTCTGCCGAGTAGGTGTATTACTCTCAGTAGTAGGTTCTCATCTCATGCATTTATTGATGATCCTCAACAGGGAGAGATCAACTTTTCTCTTGGGTGGAGCTCTGAGGAGCTGTGGAGTCCGGATGTTGAGCTGACTTACCTCATGGTGTGGGGGTTCCTCTGGCTTCTTGCTAGGCTCACTGGGATGACGGGCCATAGCTGAACCTGCCTAGAACTGTATACAGTGTATAAATGGGAAAGATCCTGGGAAGGACCTGGTCCTAACTTCCAGTAATATCTAAGACTCTCACGTGGCTGCCGGGCAGTAACATGCCAGTGCAGCTGTGGGTCTGGAGTGTCTCTCTTCTGGGGTTGCAGGCTGTGATGGCTGGGAGCTCGCAGCCACACATGCCAACATGGAGGTGGAAAAATGGGAGGTGGAGGAGGAGCCCAAATACCCTCTCCAAGTCCGGCCAGTGTGCCCTCACACCCCCACACATGTGAGCAAACCCTTGGAGCTATATTGGACTTGGCCAGGAGCTTGCCTCACTGCACGGGGCTCCAACCCCCTGTGGTTGTGAACCTTTCCCGTACTATAATATGGCCCCTATTTATATGAAATTTGGGGGAAAAAAATTTCATCTGTAATGATATAATGCAAGTTAGTGTTTCCCTGAGCCTGATCCTTGCAGAGTATGAAGGAGAATAGAGACTGATGACTACAAAAGGGCAGAAGGAACTTTTAAGGCATACTGAATGTTGTGCCTTTTAATCCTGGTGTTTCTTTCATTGCCAATATTTCATTCTGTTTTATAACGGGTATATAAGTGTATGTGAGTTCTACTTTAAGAAAGATGACTAAAATAGATATTTGAACAATCCTTGGGGAATGCTGTTTACTATTACTCATTTTTTAAGTGTCTGAACTATCACAATTTTAACCACTGATTGAGGGCTTATCTCTCCTGTGTGCCTTCTAATGGGGTTTTTGGTGAACAGAGATTTGGAGACTTAAGTGCACAGGCCAAGATTCAAGCCTCAGTTCCACATGAATTCTCTTCAAGATCTCCATAGACAGCTCACATATTTACTTGGGCCTAAGTTTTCTCCTATATTAGATGTAGGTAGTGGACCAAACCAGAATTGGCAAACTGGCAGTGACAGTCTATAGGCCACATTTGGCCAACATTTGCAAGTCTAAAAGAAACAATGTAATTCTTGTTAAATATTTGAATTAATTACAGATATTTAAAAATATAAAAATTTTATGGAGATTTTACTCTTTGGGCTTCTCTCTCTCTCTCAAAAAATCAAACATAAAGAACCCCACAAATATCTAATGATACTTCAGCTGTTTCCCAAATGGCACCAATTAATTAAAACTGCTTAACCAGAATTTTATTTATCTACGCATGGTTTTGTCTAGTTCTCCCTGTTTCCTAAAGACATTTTTCCCGACAGCATTTGCATAATAGCTTAACTCCTGATCATTCTGAGTTTGGAAGCCCTAAACTAGATCAGTGATGAATAATCAAGATTCTCAAGATGTAAACCACTGCTAGTTTTAGCAAATGGCGTGCGTGACCTAATTTTAGGAAGAAAATTTTTATGTATTAAAATATCATTCATGTGTATTATATACAGAATGCATTGCAAGCTGTGAAATTTCAGCCAGTGTTTTCCAAACACCAAAACAGAGCTAAGTAAGCAGTCATGCAAACACAAGAGAAAGTTTCAGTAAGCAAAATAACCCAGGACTTATACTAACTAGGTTGAGCCTCTGATGGGCAAATGATAAATAAAACAGAAATCTCAAGCTTCAAACATATCCTGTAGCTTTCTGTGATTGCTATTATTCTTTGGGTAGGGGTGAAGAAGGGGAGCACATCCAGTGATGTTCATGGCTTACTCCTAGTTTCACTCAGGGATCACTCTTGGTACTATTCAAGGGACTAGATGAGGTGCCAGGGATGGAATCCAGGCCAGTCGCATGGAGAGCAAGAGCTGCCCCCCCACCAAAATACTATTGCTCCAGCCTATTTGCTGTTATTTTTTTGCTTTGCTTAATTATCATTTGGAGTTCAATAAGGTAGTCCTTATAAAATAATTTTATTTTTCCAGATTTTGAAACACACTAATAAAGTGCTGGAATTAGCTGTACCTTAGAAATATGAAAGGACTTATCCATAAAATCAACTGGTAATTAAGACTTCAACCACTTTTCCAATGCCATTAGTATATTCTGCTAGACTACATATTCCAATATAAAATAAATCTAAAATTTCACATTTATTTGCATAATTATGTGGTTCACATTACATTTCTCAAAAGTTTGTATTACCAGTATCTTTTCTTCCATGAAAGAAAAATAAACTCTTAGGTTTATTTATCTTCGTAAACTTGTCCAATTCTTACTTCTGCTTCAACCCGTTTCCTTTTCAAATCATTTACCTCAGGATCATTTTCTTCTTGAATTTTCTTGAATATTTATTTCAGTTATAATCACGCCGCGAATAGTAAATTTTCCAAGTTTTTATTTGATTCGGCTTTAATTTGGGATACTTGGTATTAAATGCCTAATTGACACTGAGCAGATAGGTGACTGCAGGACGCCAAGTTCAGTCTCCAGAGGAGCATGGTACCCCGGCCAGTACAGCCAGGCACAGACCTGGAAACCCACCAAAAGTTCTCAGTGTTTCTGGCCACTTTGGGAACTGCTGAGCTGGCGCACTATGACATTACTGGGTGCCATATTGCTTTGGTTCGTCCTGGTGATTCCAGTATCACCAGGAATGAGCTCAACACCCCATAAGAACTGATTGAGAAGATTCCCCCATAAATAAAATAAAATAAAATTTTGTTCTGACTTCTTCTTTGTCCTAGAAGTTATTGTCATTTCTTTCCCTGACATGAACTGTATTTTTAAAAAAAATATTTTATTATACCACTGTTAGATATACAATTACAAAGATGTTCATGTTTGGGTTTCGGTCATACAGTGTTCTAGCACCCATCCCTCCACCAGTGCCCATTTCCCACCACCAATGTCCCCACCTTCCTCCCGCCTCTGCTATCCTGCCTATATGGCAGGTTCTTTATATCTTTTTTTTTTTTTTGCTTTTGGGGTCACACCCAGTGATGCTCAGGGGTTACTCCTGGCTCTGCACTCAGGAATTACTCCTGGCGGTGCTCGGGGACCATATGAGATGCCAGGGATCAAACCCGGGCTGGCACAGGCCAGCCGCGTGCAAGGCAAACGCCCTACCAGCTGGGCTATCGCTCCGGCCCCTCTTTATATCTTTTATTTCTCTTTCTCTCTCTCTTTTATTCTCTTTCCTCTCTTACACATTGTGAATTGCAATACATACATTTAGAGGTTATCATGTGTATCTTTTTGTCTATATTCAATATTCAGTTCTAGACTGGTGTTACCATTTTCTACGATTGTTAGCACACTGTTCCCTTGAACTGTATTTTAATTTTAATTTAATTTTATTTTATTTTATTTTCGCTTTTTTGGGTCACACCTGGCAATGCTCAGGGTTTACTCCTGGCTCTGCATTCAGGAATTACTTCTGGCGGTGCTCAGGGGACTATATGGGATGCCAGGGGTTGAATACGGGTTGGCTGCTTACAAGGCAAACACCCTACCCGCTGGACTATTGCTCCAGCCCCATGAACTGCATTTAAAAAAAAAATTTTTTTTGGTTTTGATTTGGGGCTACAACTGACATTGCTCATGGCTTACTCCTGGCTTTTTGTACAGCGATCACACCTAGCAGGGTTCATGATACCATAGACCTTGATAGGAATCAAATCCAGGTCAGCTGCATGTGAGACAAATGATTTACCCACTGTACTATCTTTCTGGTGCCAAGCTGTGTCTGTGTGTGTATAACACATACACACCCATATCACTATCACTATCTTCCCGTTCATCATCTATTTGCTGGAGCAGGCACCAGTAATATCTCCATATGTCCTGTCTCATGCTAGTACAGCCCAAGGGCATCTGCTTGCTCCAGGAACATAAAGAGCCTCAAACTGTTATATTAGGTCATGGGAATGACCTAATATAATTGTTACTGGTGTTTGGCATATCAAATACGACACAGGCAGCTTGCCAGGCTTGCCGTGTGGGTGGCATCTCTAGTAGTTACCTATAAATACAGCATTTATTGATGAACTGCGTGGCTGCTTGCGGCCGTGCAAGACGGGCTGTGATAGGCTCGTCTGATGGGTGGAGTTCTGACAAGAGGGAAGTCCAGATGTGGAAGACGGCTGCCCTCATGGAGTGGGGGGGAGGTCATCTGGCTTGTTGCGAGGCTCTTCTGGGGTGGCATGCCAGGGCTAGATCCTGCCATCTCTCCCAGGTGCCTCGTGAGTGGCTGGGCACAGGGAGAGCAAGTAGCAGCTCTGCCCCATGTCTGTGAGTCTCTGGATCAGCATACCTGGGCCGGATTGAAAAAAAACTGCTGCAAGGTGGGTGTCCATGATCTGGGCTGTGATAGGCTTGTCTGCTTGGTGGAGTTCTAATGAGGGGGAAGTCCAGATGTGGAAGATGGTGGCCCTCATGGAGTGGGGGATGTCGTCTGGCTTGTTGTGAGGCTCTGCTGGGGTGGCGGGCCAGGGCTAGACACCCATATATGTATTTATAATTCTTTATATTTAGACAGCATAAGGTCTCGCATGCTATGGCTGGTCGCCCCAGGGCAGCTCCTGGGCAGGGCCACCAGGCTCGACACCTCCCCTTTTGGGTCTTACCTGGCAATGCTTGACTACAAGAGTATACTACCTGCATGGCAGAGGCTGGCAAGCTACCCGTGTCGTATTTGATATGCCAAATACCAGTAACAACATGGGAATCATGACCTGATGGAATGGTTTGAGGCTCTTTATGGTCCTGGAGAAAGCAGGTGCTCTTGGGCTCTACTTGCATGAGACAGGTCATATGGAGATGTTACTGGTGCCTACTCGAGCAAATAGATGATGAACGGGAAGACAGTGGTAATTTGAAAATTAAATTTCAGCCATACAATGTTCCCATCTCCAATACCACTGTCCTATGCTTATATATTTTAAAGGAGAAAATCTCAAGACTTTATTTCTCTAGGCTATGTTTTAAATATTAATGTAAATCTAAAATAGAATTTATGCCTCACACATGTGAAGCCTTGTGTTTCTTATCACTACAAATAAAAATGTGAGTCTTAATCATTTCAAAGTATTGCTTTGTACAAAAATGTAAAATAATTTTAATTTTGAGAATAACATTAGCTTTTTCAATAGACTATGATTTATTGTAATTGGCATCCATTCTAATCTTATGAAACCTCACCACAGTATTGCTTCACGGAATTTATTGGCATTTCTTTCATGATCACAATGTGACAGCGACTACTTTATACTTTCAAAGTAAATATTACATGTGAGCACTTAAGGAAACATTCTATGGGGCCAGAGATAGTATAACTGGTAGGGTTCTTGACCTGCATACAATTCTGACCTGGGTATGATTCTGGGTACAATTCTGACAACCTCATATGATACTTGGAGCACTACCTCAAGTGATTCTTGAGCTCAGAAATAGAAATAAACCTTGTGCACAGCTGGGTGTGGTCTGAAAACAAATATAAAGAAATGCCCTACACAAATTTATAAGAACATATTCTCTAATATAAATCAGCCTTGTAAGCTTTGTTATTTCAATATTTATTTATATATGCATAAATGTGTTTCTTTAAATATTAAATATTTTGTTAAGAGAATATTAAGCTTTCCTACCACAGTATTATTCTTCTAAGTATATGTTGAACCTTTATTAGACTTAGTGGGGGGAGAATGATTCCTAAGGGGAATCAGTAGACCCCATTGTCACTTTCAGCATTACGCAGTCAACTGGGCCAGTGGTTCAATGTTAGGGCCTAATGATGCAGCACTGCTTGGACCCTGCAGTTGCCAGGATGCTGGAGTGGAGTGGAGAGAGAACCACAATCTGCAATACTTGGGGTTCTTCAGCGGTATCCCTGGTGATGTTCAGGAGGTTATATGGTGCCAGAGATTTAATTCAGGTAACATCTATACAACATCCTGGTCCCTTACCTTTAAACTATGCAGGGAACTGAAGCATCCTATTTCAAAGAAGAGCTTCAATTGTTAATTAGCAAAGGTGGACATATATGACAAGCATTTTGAAAATAATAATTCACAGACAGTGAAAAATCACTTGTATCACTTCACTTGTCCTCCCGTTGTTCATCAATTTGCTCCAGTGGGTGCCAGTAATGTTTCCATTAGTTGGGAATGAGGTCCATTATTGCTACTGTTTTTGGCATATCAGATACACCACGAGTAGCTTGCCAGGCTCTGCCAGAGCTCTGGGTTCATCCCAGGGGGTCCAGTCTATTTCTATGTCAGACCATCAACCATTCAGGGCCTATGGGACAGAGCCCTGGGGGGTGTAGACAAGCCTGTCTCCTGTCTGCCATCTGCCAACACAGCTGGGCACCACAGCCAGATCTGCAACACCTCTAGGGGCAGGAGAGTGAAAAATATAATTTTAAATATTTGATAATCATAGGTTTACATTCTTTTTGTAAATGAAAAAATATTTCTAGAAAGAAGATTTATAAACTTAATACTCCATTGAAACATTTTTCTAAAGCTTCCAAAGGTAACTATTTTTAATTTTAATCAACTGCAAAGAAATTATATTAAGAATTTAATGATTTGAAAAATAAAGTTCAAAAGTAGCACCTAATGTTCAAATTCACAAAGAAACTTTTCAAAAGATGAACTAATCTTTTGAAATGACTGTGCCCATATCAGATTCACTTAAATGGTTCCTCAAAAATAAAAAAAAAAACCTTAGCTCTCACTTGCTATGGGTCTTTATCTAAAATCATATACTATCAGCAGCTATGAAAATACAATTTTTTAAAAAAGAACAAGCTCTACTTGGATCAGAAAGATAACAGCAGGTAGAGTGATTACTTTGCATGTGGATGACCCAGGTTTGACTTCCAGCTTTTCAGATGGTCCCTGGGCATCACCAGGAGTGATTCCTGGGCAAAGATCCTATAGCAGGTCATGAGTACCAGCAGGTGTGGCTCCCATACAACAACAAAAATATTTTTATTTGAGTGTAGAGTTTATAGTGCTATAAATTGGAATACAATATTTTAAAACTTAGAGATTTGTCAGAAATACCTGCTATCTCATATTAAAAACACACAAAAGAAATGCCTTTTATAATACTACACTGAATTCATCACTACTTAATTTTCCATTTGTTGTGATGAAAATGAAGCTCATTCTCTATTTGAGAAACAGGAGAAAATTAAATATAAAATCACTGTATAACTTATCTAAGAAAAAGTTATAAAAATTAAAAAAACTGACAATTTCTTCTGTTTCCCACCACCATTGCCAACAACTTTGGGGAGTGAACCAGCTCCATTCATTGACATACATTACACAGATGTAAGCTAGAATTCATCATTTCCAAGAGCTTGGAGAAAGAAAACCATGATAACCAAATGTTGATAGTGTTTATATATGACTTAGATGGTCTCAACAAAATTTGAGTATACAATAGCTATATTATAACTCTTCCAAGTTGGAGTCATAAGATAAAAAGGCCCTCAACATTTTACCTTAATGATTTTTCACCAACCTACCAGTTAATTTTCCTTAAAATCATTTAATGCTTAAAAATATAGGGACCAGAGTGATAGCACAGTAGGTAGGACGTTTGCCTTGCACGCAGCCCACCCAGGTTGGATCCGCGGCATTCCATATGGTCCCTCTAATACCGCCAGAAATGAATCCTGAGTACAGAGCCAGGAGTAACTCCTGAGCATTGCTGGGTGTGACCGAAAAAGCAAAAATAATTTTTTTTGTTTATTTTAAAAGGAAACTATACCTTTCCATCAGTAAAAATCACAATGCAGTTACAGTCACTATAAAATATGTACATTAAAAATTAGTTTAAACAAAATGTCTTTCAACTTTCTTGATTAAATTTTTTCATTTTTTAAAATTGAATCACCATTAAGTAGACCATTGAAAAGCTGTTCATGATTGGTTTTCAGTCATACAGTGTTCCAAAACCCATCCTTCTACCAGTGCACATTTCCCAACACCATTGTGCTCTCTGTTTCCCTCCCACCCCTCTTGTCACAACCTACCTTTAAGGCAGGCACTTTTCTTCTCCCTCTCATTCTCTCTCTCTACCCCTCTCTCCTTTTGTGTATTATGATTTGTAATACAGACACTGAAGAGTTTTCATGTATTTTTTTTACCTACTTTCAATACTCAGTTCTAATCTAGTGTTACTGTCTCCAACTATTATTGTCAAGCTGGTCCCTTCTATATCTTGATAAATATAAACTGGAATTATGCTAGCCAGACTGATAATAGCCTTGCATGCAGCTGACCCCACTTTGATCCCCAGCAACTCCCAAATACAGAGGAAAGAGTAACTTCTGCACAATGCTGAGTGCTGAGTGTGGCCCAATCCCTCATAAAACTACCATTATTCAAAAATAATTAAATATAATTGATATAAGATTAACTCAATTTATAAAATTTTAAAACTAAAAATGAAGTCCACAATTAAATAGGATAGGAATGTTTACAAATATTTGTAATGGATTACATTACATACATTACAAATATTTGTAATGGCCCCACACCATTTGGGCCGCCATTTCCAACATCTGTACTCCACAGCTTGTCACAACCAGCAGAAGAGCTGATCACAGCTCTGCTAGTCAGAGTCCCACCCTGCAGTCGTCTATTTCAAGTCCAGGTATGACTGATCCAGAGACTCAGAGACACGGGGTAGAGCTGCTACTGGCTTTCCCTGTGCCCAGCTTATCATGAGGTGCCCAGGAGGGAAGGCAGGTTCTGGCCCTGGTCTGTCATCCCAGCAGAGCCTCGCAAGAATTCAGAGCCTCCCAAGAAGCCTCACACCATGAGGGCCACCATTTTCAACAGCTCGTCAGAGCTCCACCCAGCAGAAAAGTTGATCTCTCCTCGTTTCACAAAGCCCCAAAGCGGCCACATGGTTAATCAATACATGCACAAGATGAGAGGCTACTACAAGAGTATCCCACATGCATAGCAGAGCCTGGCAAGCTACCCAAGTCATATTAAATATGCCCAAACCAGTAACATTTATAGACCTCATTCCCATGAACTGAAGGAATGGTTTGAGGCTTTTCATGTTCCTGGAGTGGACAGATGCCCTTGGGCTACACTAGCATGTGACAGGACATATGGAGATGGTACTGATGCCCACTTGAACAAATCAATGAACAACGAGAAGACAAGTGATACAATTGATTTGTAATGGAAGGACTTTCTAACATTGTGTAAAAAATTTAAAAAAGAACTTCTAATTAATAAACATTTGGTTCAAAAGACAAAGAGATTTAATATTATCTTTTTTCTAAATCTGTCTGTATCTGGAAAAATTCAAAGGATATTATGGCAAATATTTCTAATCTATTTAATGTAGCCTTTTGATAATATCTTCTAGATCCTTCCACACTTAATATGCTATATTTCATTATGGAACACTTCAAATTAATTTAAGATTATTCAAAGAAACTAGAAAACTTTTTGATATTTATGGACTGAGAAATGGATTAATATGTGGAATTGAGTCACTTTTAGTGTTGTTTAATACAGGATAAAAATGTACTGCTAATCATTTATTTGACACCCATTAGAAGGCAATATGTAAAACCTATCTATTCCAATCTTATTTTCATTGGCCTCATGTAAATTTCAATCTTATTTTCATTGGTCTTACAATAATTAGAGAATATAGCTACCATTATCATTTCTAGAAATGATAATGGTCACCTCTTATCTGCTTCTTCATCCCCCCTTAACTCCTCTCCACTGCTTGGCAATCTGAATTTTTCATTCAAGGACACAAGTTTGTCATTGTTCAGTTCTCACTAGTCCCTTTATTCTCTCTCTTTATATACCACAGATGAGTGAGATAATCTGGTATCTGTCCTTCTTCCTATGATTTATTTTGCTTAATGCAATGTTTTCCAATTCCGTTTATTTCTCAGTGAAGTGAACTGCACGGTTTCACTATTTGTTACGACTACATAGTATTTATTCATTCATCTCTCATTGAACATTTGGGTTGTTTCCTGATATTGGGAATGTATTAATAACTGTAATGAACTTAGAAGTGCATTTATCTTCCTGAATTAATGTTTTAGTGTTTTGGGGAAGGAGTTGTAATTTAGAGAAGTGTAATTTCTGGATCCTTTGGGAGTATCGATGCTTCCTTTCATGAGGAATCTCCATATTTCCTTCCATAGATGCTCAATGAGATGGAGTTGCATCAATAGCGAATGAAGTTACCTTTTGCACATATCCCCACAAACACTTGTTTCCAATCTTTTGATACGGCATCATTCTCACTGGTGAGGTGATGTCACACCACTGACAATGTCATGCTTTTATCTACCTTCTTAGCTAAATAGTACTTCATATTTACAATTTCTCCTGAGTCTTTCCAAGATCCCGAACCAAGGAAATGATATATAAGTTAGGGTCTCTCAAATACACGGACCCAGTAATGATATATTGCAACTCTCTTTACTCTTAATAGTTCAGTTCTACTCAAAAGGCATCAGATGTTTGGCACCCTTTATATTAACTATGGTTCTGCAATGCCAGAGAGCACCTGAGTCATCTGGGTGCTTATGGGTCACATATGTGTAGACATGTGGTGCCGTGGATCAATCCAGGGCTAGGCTCATGCTATGCTTGAATCCCTGTACTAGCTCTTCAACAATCCTGAATAATTCTCAATAATTATACTCAACTTTAGTGGTTTTCCTATAAAACCTTACCAGATCTACCCTATTTATTCTCCCCCCAGTATTTTACCCCAACTGCTTTCCAATACCCTGTATTTATCCTAACATTCATCACAGTGCTGTTATGTGATAACTAATAGTTCCTAAGAAACTCTGATAGCATAAGATCATATCTGCCTTCTTCACTATTTTAGCAAAATGAGTCTTTAATAAAGCAAATGAGTTATAGCAGTTGCTCAAAAATGTTTATTATATGGATGAATGACGGAAAGCATATCCCAATGCCAGCTACTATTTAAGTCACCTAATTCTTCAAATTCCATATTCACTAATGTATCTTCAAGTTGCATCTCCTAGTGAGAGAATGTATTAGTCTTAAGGACTTAGACACTTTGATCCTATGATTATTCTGTAACTTAGAAAATGGCTATTCATTTATTGGACATTCATTTGAAGAGATTGATTTCTGTGAGTTGGGTCCTGAAAAATAAATTCACTCCTAAAAAGATTAAACAAAAATATTTCTAAGAATGCAAAGATAATGAAGTCCTGCACTGTGGAAACTTACCCAAATGAAGTCAACTAAGGAGAGAACAAATATTCCTGAAATAATTCCAGGATTCTTTAGAGGTTATGAGAGGTAAACAGAGTATCAAAGTATTACTATTTTTTGAAATAATCTGCATATTTTAAAAAGTGAAGAAATAGTAATATCTTCTTGTAAAATCTAGGCTACATTTTAAATATTTATATTTTCAATTACATTTTGGAGTAAAGCTTTATGCAAAAATGCAAAATTACAGAGATAGCTACAAGTTAATTACATAATTTTTAAAGTAATAATATTCACAGTGAACATACTGCTTCCAGCCAAAAGAGCATAGGAGGAACTGAATCATTCTTCTACCTAATTTTAACAACTAGAAATCTGGAAATTATAGGAAATAACTATTTTTGACAGTGGAAAGTAAGACTGTGATCCCTGAAAGAAAAGGAAACGAAGAAGATCTGTGATCCAAGCATTTTCTAGACATTGAGATTAAAATCTACTTGGCTTTTTTACTAGATAGGATGAAGGAATCTCTATTAATACATGGACATTTAGTAGAGATCCAGAAAGCTCGGTCTCACATCCAATAAAAAAAAAGGGCTAAATGACCTTTTTTTTTTTTTTTTTTTTTTTTGGGTCACACTCGGCGATGCTCAGGGGTTTCTCCTGGCTCTGCACTCAGGAATTCCTCTTGGCGGTGCTCGGGGGACCATATGGGGTGCTGGGGGATCGAACCTGGGCCGGCATGGGCCACCGGCAAGAGTAAACGTCCTCGCTGGACTATCACTCCGGTCCCTCTAAATTATCTTTAAATATTGCCATATGCTAATTTTAAAAAAGTTAAATTTAAATGTATAAGAATTATGCTGACTCGGGCAACTGCAACAGTACAGCAGGTTGCAAGGTGCTTACCTTACACATAGCTGACCCAGGTTTGATCCCTGGCACCCTATATGGTTCTCTGAATCCACCAAGAGTAATCCCTAAACCAGAAGTAATTCCTGAGCACTGCCAGGCATGAACCCAAGCCAAAAAATAATAATAATTATCATCTGGTCACATTTATTTTAATTGAAGTGTAAGATACTATTTAAAAGGACCGAAAAATGGCATTGCAGTCATAGAAATATTACAAAGGTTAAGGCTCTGACCTTATATGCAACTGACCCCTGTTTAATGCCCAGAACTGTCATGAGCCCTCCCTGAGAAAAGAACCAGGAGCAGCTTCTAGTTCCTGAGATGTATTGAGTCTGGCTCCACTGCACTCCAGCAAATATTCAGCATTCACCATAAATATTACTATACATATGGGGAAGTAGAAAAAGTACATACAAAAATCAGAAGAAAAATTTTAGTTGACTAATTATAAATGACCAATCTAATGGAATATGCAATCAAAGGTGTTAAAGCAAATTAAACATCTGCTTGATATGTACAAAGATATAAAGAAAAACCCAAAAACAATAAGAGAGATGAATTAAAAATAAATGAATCTTCTCTGATTGCTATGGCAAGTACTTCCAGTACTATATTGAATAAAAGGTGAGAGTGGGCAACCTTGTCTTGTCCCTGATCTCAGGGGGAAGGCTTTCAACTTTTCCCCCATTGAGAATGATGCTCGCTGTGGGCTTTTGGTAGATGGCTGTAACTATCTTGAGGAAAGTCCCTTCAATTCCCATTTTCTGGAGGGTTTTAATCATGAATGGGTCCTGGATCTTGTCAAATGCTTTCTCTGCGTCTATTGATAGGATCATATGGTTTTTATTTTTTCTCTCATTAATATGATGTATTATGTTGATTGACTTGCGAATGTTGAACCATCCTTGCATACCCGGGATGAATCCTACTTGGTCATGATGTATAATCTTCTTGATGAGTCTTTGGATTCTGTTGGCTAGTATTTTGTTGAAGATCTTAGCATCCGTGTTCATCAGGGATATTGGTCTGTAGTTTTCTTTCTTTGTGTTATCTCTCCCTGCTTTGGGTATCAGGGTGATATGTGCCTCGTAAAAAGCTGTTTGGGAGTGTTTCTGTTTCTTCTATTTCCTGGAAGAGCTTGAACAGGACCGGCAGTAGGTCCTCCTTAAAGGTTTGGTAGAATTCACTAGGGAATCCGTCTGGATCTGGGCTTTTGTGTTTGGGAAGACTTTTAATTACTGTTTCTATTTCCTCGATGGTGATAGGCTTATTCAGGTATTGGAGGTCTTCTTGTTTCAGCCTGGGAGGTTAGTCTGGAGGGAAGGAAAAGAGAAAGAGAGAGAAATGGAAAGAAATAAAGAACCTGCCATGGAGCAGGGCTGGGGGGGGGGGGGGCCGGGGCGTTGGTGGGGGCACTGGTGGCGGGATGGGTGCTGCAACACTGTTTGACCAAAACCCAAATATGAACTTTTTAATTGTATATCTTTGTAATTTTAAAAATAAAAAAAAAATTTTTTTTTTTTTTTTTTTTTTTTTAATTTTTTTATTTTTACAATTACAAAGATATACAATTAAAAAGTTCATATTTGGGTTTTGGTCATACAGTGTAGCAGCACCCATCCCGCCACCAGTGCCCATCTCCCACCACCAACGTCCCCGGTTCCCTCCCCCCTCCCCCAGCCCTCCTCCATGGCAGGTTCTTTTATTTCTTTCCATTTCTCTATCTTTCTCTTTTCCTTCCTCTCCAGACTATGGATTACAGAACATACATTAAAGGGTTGTCATGTGTATCCTTTTGCCTCTATTTAATGCTCAGTTCTAGGTTGGCATTAGTACCCTCACAATTGTTAGCACACTGTTCCATTTTCTGTCTTACCTAGCCTCTGAAACCTACACGTTTGTGATAATTTCCACCTTTGACAGGACCTCCTGATCTATGTTTCACTTGACCTTGGATATTGGTATCATAATATGTACCTATATATTTATGTTATGCAGATAAATGCAGTCATTCTGTAACTGTCTCTCTCCTTCTGGCTAATTTCGCTCAACATAATCTTCTCCATGTCCATCCATTTGTAGGCAAATTTTATAACTTCATTTTTCCTAACAGCTGCATAGTATTCCATTGTGTAGATGTACCAAAGCTTTTTATCCAGTCATCTATTTTCGGGCACTCGGGTTGCTTCCAGATTCTGGCTATTGTGAATAATGCTGCTATGAACATAAAAGTAGGGATGGTGTTTCCGCTGCGTATTTTTGGTTTCCCAGAGTAGATTCCCAGGAGTGGTATGGCTGGGTCAAATGGGAGTTCAATTTCTAGTCTTTGGAGGAATGTACATATTGTTTTGCAGAAAGGCTGTACCAGCCGGCATTCCCACCAACAATGGATGAGTGTCCCCTTTCCCCACACCCACGCCAGCACTTGTTGTTCTTGTTCTTTTGAATATGTGCCAGTCTCTGTGGTGTAAAGTGGTATCTCATTGTTGTTTTGATTTGCATCTCTCTGATGATTAGTGATGATGAGCATTTTTTCATATGTTTTTTGGCCATTCGAATTTCTTCCTTGCTGAAGTTTCTGTTCATTTCTTCTCCCCATTTTTGATGGGGTTGTTTGTTTTCTTCTTGTAAAGTTCTACCAGTGCCTGATATATCCTGGATATTAACCCCTTATCAGATGAGTATTGGGTGAATATTCTTTCCCATTCTGTGGACTGCTTTTGTATCTTAGTCACTGTTTCTTTTGAGGTGCAGAAGCTTTTTAGTTTCATGTAGTCCCATATATTTATGTTAAAAAATAAAAAAAAAATTTTTAAAAATTAAAAAAATAAAAAAAATAAATGAATCACATATAATTTCTAGAACTGAAAAATTCAATGACTAAAATATAAATCTTATTAACAAGATTAGGAGACAAAAATCACTGGAAATAGGAAGAAGAGTGCATTTGAAAATACAATAGCCAAACTTACATGCAAGAAAAAATATTGCAAACTTCCAGTCTTATTAACATATAAAAAATATCAAGCAGTCTAAAAATTATTTGTATTTAAAAAGTAAAAGAGAAATAAGGAAGACAAAAATATCTGAATATTAAATGAAAAAAGATTTTATACATTTGAGGAAAAGTAAAAACACATACTTCTAATTGAGAGAAACTCAAAAGACGATAAATATGATTCATGCACAATTACAAAGTCCACTATATTACACAAATATAAAATTTCAGAGGACATAGCTACATATGTTGAACTTAGCAGTACAGCTCTTTATATATACCACTTATAAATTATTTTATTAGACATATATTATGCTGACATAAAAATGATAATCTTCATCCAGTCTTAATAAACCCCAAATAAAATAATGTTATTAAAGGCTGGGGAAATAGTGTAAGGGTAAGTGCTTGACTTGCATGCAACTGACCTGGGTTCAATTCTAGGCACCACATATGGTCCCCTTGAGTACTGACAGCAGTGTTCCCTAAATGAATACCAAGCCATTAAAAAACTCTAAACACAGTTGAGTATGTCCCTCAGTCTAAACAAAATATTGGTAGTGGTGGTATTGTATAATTTCCATCAAATGAGACTTATTAAGACCATATCTACACATTTTCATTAACTTTACTAGTGGTACTGTCCCATTTGTTTTTCAACAACCAAAAAAAAAAGTTAAATTTTGTTGTAAGTCCCAGTATCCCATTTGTACTCTATTACTGGTACAAATATTTACATATTCCCACTCTTTCCTCATGTGGTTTGTGTTCTTTCCTCTTTATTTGATGTTTTTATTGAAATTAGAAATTACTGAAAGGGGAGAGTGTTCTTTTAGTACCACTCGATATAAACAACTTTTATTCACTTAACTTCTCTATGTATCAAAGATTGTTCAGAGACCTCTATATACTTATTTCACTAATCTTCACATAAATACTATAAGTCATATTATTTCACTTTCATCCATATGAAAAAAAAAGAGAATTT
>JAJIBD010023431.1:52500-112500 GCA_021461705.1 Cryptotis parvus
GTAGATGTTTTTCATTTTTGGTAGGCAAAACCAAGTTCAGCCAGGACAGGCAGGAATGGGGGGGTGTGGGGGTTGGGGGCTAATCACAGCACTCTGGGGCGAGTAATGTTCCTAGCCCCTTTCCATGCCCACACCACCTTCAACCTGCAGGTCCCAGGATGATTCTGGAAAGGAGAAAGAGAAAGAGGAAAAGGATTCTTGTCCACAGGGAAAAGGCAGAAGGTGACAGAACGTTCAGGGTTGGGGGGGAGGCCTACTGCACCCTGCAGTCCTCTTGGCTTCCCTGTTCCGGGAAGGGAACGGGGCCCAGCAGCCAGGCCCTCGGAGGCTTCATCATTTCCAGTGTACATTCCCACCACCAATGTCACCAGTTTCCCTCCCACTCCCCACTCCCTTCCCATCCCACCCCACCTGCCACTATGGGGAGCACATTTTTTCTCTGTCTCTTATTCCTTCCCTCCCCACCTTCTCTCTCTGTCCTCCTATGTATATGTTAGACAAAATGCCTGCTACACATTTTATACTCCTTTTCCCCTTCTGTATAAATGGTAGCAAACTATAACATAATACAACTTGCTTTTTTCCCGTGATTTTAGAGTTTTATTTTTATCCCTGCCTTACAGCAGTATAATTCAAGCTCAGGTATGCCTGATCCAGAGACTCATACATGGGGCAAAGCTGGTACGGGCCTCTCCCTGTTCCCACCTGATCTTGAGGCACCCAGGAGGTAACGTGGGTTCCAGCCCTGGCCCCCCCATCCCAGAAGAGCCTCGCAAGAAGCCAAAGGAACCCCCACACCCTAGGGGCCCCCATTTTCAACATCTGGACTCCACAGCTCATCAGAACTCCACCCAGCAGATAAGCCGATCTTTCCCCAAAAGTGGTTCATCAATAAATGCAGGAGATGAGAAGCTACTACAAGAGTACCCCCACCCGCATGGCAGAGCCTGGCAAGCTGCATGTGTCGTATTTGATATGCCAAAGAACAGTAACAATTATAGACCTCATCCCCATGACCTGAAGGAATAGTTTGAGGCTCTTTATGTTTTTGGAGCTAGCAGATGCCCTTGGGCTACACTAGCATGTGACAGGACCTATGGAGATGTTACTGGTGCCTGCTCGAGCTAATTGATGAACAATGGGAAGACAAGTGATACAAGTGAATGCATAATTTATGATGGCACCATAAATAGTATTTTCTTCATATTCTCTTTTCAACTCTCTTCCTCTCCCTCAGTCTCTCCTATCTTAAAGCTATACCTGTTTATGATTTTTTTCTTTTCCTCTTAGTCAAATTTTCTCCTGCTACAAAAGTTCTATCTAAGAAAAGCGATGGCCACTACATTTTTAACCTAATTTCTTAAAATTAGTGACCCAAAAGTAAAAATTCATTCTGTGGCTCTATCAAGAGACTTCCAAAAAGGTCTAATAGTCAATTACCTACATCATTGTACATACACCAGATTTTAACGAACAGGAAAAAGCTCCTGTCCAATACAAGGGAAGCTACTAGAAACAAAAGCATAGTGATAAAATCCTCAGTAATAATCATGACACTTATTATAAAATTGCTTTCTTAGAAATGTGCTGATTTACCCTTCCGTAAATACTGCTGTGCAAATATCTTTATTTCTCATCATCTATTGTTTTACATTGATTCTTCTTTTTTCTTTTTTTCCTTGGGGGTTGTGATACACCAAACAGTGCTCAGGACTTATTTCTGGCTGTACATTCAGGGTTTGAGGAGGGGGGAAGGCAGACATTGCTCAGATCTTACTCCTGGCTCAATACTAGTGGAAGGGCTCAGGAACTATATGTAGTGACACGGATTGAAGCCAGATTGAGTCCCAAGCAAGGCAAGTGTCCTCTCTATTTTACCATCTCTTCAGTCTTCTTACATTGATTCTTAAAATCAAGTCTTGGGACTAGAGGGATAGTTCAGTGGGTATGGCATTTGCCTTGAACGTGGCCAACCCGGGTTCGATCTCGGCATCCCATATGGTTCCCCAGGTACTGCCAGGAGTAATTCCTGAATGATGAGCCAGGAGTAAGCCCTGAGCGTCCCTGTGTGTGACCCCTACAAATAAAAATCTCTCAACTATTAAAATACCGACTATAACTTCTCTCCAGTACAGTCTTGCCCTCCTCTCCCTTGCATAAGCCACAAACCACGAAAACACACAAAGTAACTGCAGAAAATAGTAAAGTGAAGTGTGCTATAGGTTCACATTGGAGTGTTACATAATATGGATAAATTTCACAACAATGCTAACAACAAAAAGCAGAACCTAAACAATAAATATAGCATTATTCCATTTGTATGCATTTCTAAATTAAGCAACATGAAAAGGAACTATGTAAGACAGTTTTTAAGTTTACACCTTTTAGAAAAATAAATCTTTTCCATTCTTTTTTTTTTTTTTTGTTTTTGGGTTATACCGGGATTACTCCTGGCGTTGCTCAGGGGGACCACATGGGATGTCGGAGAATCAAACCCGGATTGGCCGCATTCAAGGCAAATGTCCTACCCGCTGTGCTATTGCTCCAGCCCCTAGAAGAATTTTTAAATGTTGATCATTTTAAAGATACTGTGCACTTTCGAGAAAGAGGAGATACCAATAAGAAAAAGTTGCATATACTTCACAAAAATGTGGTAGAGAATATTGTAGCTTAATAGTTTATCCTAGAGATTGTGAAAGAGTAATATTTGAAATTATTCAAGTGATTTAATGTCTAAATATTATATACACAGTAAACACACTAAATATTAAATATTAATAAATATATTTACTAAATATATTTATGTTTAAGCTATATTTGTTTCATTTGCTTGCATGTTCTGTTCAATATTTTTAAACAAACACAATTCTCACTAAATTGGATTTAAAAATGTTCAAATTTGAAAAAATACTTGTTATTTAAATAACTTTGTAGTTTTAAATGCTTTAAATTTTAGGCATGCTATTTACAATACTAAAATACAATACCTATTAATGAAAGGGTTTCATGCATGCAAATGTTCCAATACCGTACCAGCTACCAGAGTAACCTCCCTCTCAACCCACTCTGGCCTATCACCTCACCATGGTAAGTTCATTTCTGTATACTAGTGCTCAGTTTCTATGACCTTTGACCATTTATTATCCCTTGCTATATTTTTTTAATTTACCACAGATGAGAGAGTGCATTCTGTAGCCTCTCTTTCTGACTAATTTCACTTGGCATTATACTCTTGCAAATCCACCCATGTAGCAGAAAATACCATGATTCATCTGTTTTTACAGCTGAGTAGCATTTTATCTAGTCATTTCTTCTAGGACAGTTATTTTTTTTCTGGATTTTTTTATATTGTAAACAGGACCGAACTGAACACAGGCGCACAAACATCTTTTCAAAATAGGGTTTTTAGGCCCTTGGAGTAGATGCTAAAATGTAAAATTCTATGATCCAACAGTTGCACTTTGGGACATCAAACAGCTTTGCTTTGTATGAGATAAATATATATTTAGATTAAATTTTTGTACTAGAAATTAAAAGCAACAAAACATTAAAATACTTATTATTTTTAAAACAGCAATGGTAAACCTTCTTAATAGCAATAATTTCTATAATTTTAAATAGTTAAGTTTCTAGTTACCAATATTGATGAAATAGGTCATCTATATTGAACTGCAGTATGATATTAAACTGAGAAAGTTTTTCATTTGATTACTAGAAAAATTCTCACTGTCAGAATAGAATGGAAGTTAAAGAGTATTATTTGACTCTTTTTTTTTATATTTCTAGAAAAAGTGGTTATATCTCATGACTTTTAATTTTCCTCTGTAATGTACTATTCATGGCAGAATACATGTAACACAGGTTTTCCAACTGTATTTGAAGTATTTAGGATTTAAATATACAAAGTTAGAAAACTGATTAAAAAAATTGAGTCCTGGGATCCTCAAAGAATTAATACAATTCCCTAAACTACAGTTGCTATCAAAAACTTTTATTTCCTGAAATTTGTAGATGAAATTATATCTTGAATTGAATTTGTAGGAAATCACAAGGTTGTTTATGAAATGATCAAGACATCTCTCTCAAATTTTAAGCACATTGCATTCTTTTCTGTTTATGACTAAAAATTTATACAGATAAATGTTATCTCATTTCTGAGAAAGTGGTTTTATTTTTACTAGCAACAATCTGTAGTCTAATTAAGGTAGTAGAGAATTTATCTGAATTGTAACACATAACTTAAAGAGTTATGCTTACCATAGAAAAACATAATTTATTTGGCCATTGACATAATGAAGGCCATATAAGGCAAACCCACATTGTATTCCATGGTTTAAAATGAAAAGCACTTTCTTAAGACCTGGATATAGAGGAGAAATAATGTCCATTCTCACCATTTTTTAAAAATAGTTTTGGAAGTTAAGTTGAAGGACGTTACCAAAAAGCCTAAACATCTAAAGCAATTATGAAAGAACAACAAAACATCACACTCACTGACCTCAAATTCTATTATGAAGCAATAGTTATTAAAGAAGTTGGCATTTAAACAAAAGAAGGCACAGAGATAAAGAAAACAAATTAAATAAATATAAACAACCCTCAGACACATCTAATTTATGATAGAGAAATCAAAACCAAACTGTGAAAGAGAGAAATTCTCAACAATTTGTTTCAGAAAATCAAACACCCAGATGAAGCAACCAATGGAACCTGATGACTATTAACAACATATAGAAAAAATTAAGTCAAATGAATTAGACTTATTTATTAAATCTGAAAGTACAAAATACATTTAAAAAAACACCTAGGCGATACATTTATGATCAGAGAAGCATTTAGAGGCTCAACTCCAATGCAAGAGAAATAGAAACAAGAGCATACAAGTCAGATTATATCAAATCGAAATTGCTTTACACAATGAAAAATTAACAACATAGAACAAAAAATACAACAGAAATTATGATACTTGCATATCATGGAGCCAGAAATCAGTTAATAGCCAAAACTCAAAAGGTACTCCTAAAGAGAAAAAAAGGAACATTATTCAAAAGTGAACAAAATAACCGAACAGATCTTTTTCTTGTTTTTCCTTTTTGTTTATGTTTGGAGGCCACCACACAGTTTTCAGGGCTTACTCCTAGCTCTGCATTCAGGGACCATCCCTGGAGGGGCAGCAGGATCCATATGGGATGCCAGAGATTGAACCTGATTCAGACAAAGGCAAGGCAAGCACACTACCCACCATATTCTTACTGCAGCCTAGAACAGACAATTTTCTAAAAAGATATGCAAATGGTCTAGTGACATATGAAAATCTGCTCAACATCATTTTTTATTTGTAGGAAAATTAAATTAAAACAATATATACCCAATCATGCTGGAAAGACTAATCTATATACAAAAGATTATTGGGGGAGAGGGAAAGCATTTGTGAAGAGATGGAGAAAAACACTGTGGCATACACTACTGGTGGGTCTGTAAATGGTACAGCTTTTATGTAAAACAGTACAGAAATTTCCCTTTAAAAATTAAAAATTCCACATATTCCAGGAGTAGTACTCCTATGCATTTATCCAAAAGATACCAAAACATTAATTCAAAATGATATTTATATCCCTATATTCATATCACCACTGTTTAAAATAGTTATAAAAATATAATCAAGCAAAATGCCCATCAATTAATGACTAGATAAAGGAGTTGTGGTATAAATACTCAAGGAATACTACTCTTTTCATGAAAAGGATGTAACTGTCCCTTAGCAAAAAAATGAGTGGACCTTGAGAAACTTGTACTAAGTGAAATCATGAAGAGAAAAAAAAAATTTCAGAAGCCTTCACTAATATAAATGACAAAACTTAATGAATGAACTGGCAAGAAACAAGTAAACTAACTGCTCTACTTGGTGAAGAATTATGGTGGTTAACAATGGAAAAGAAATGATTTGGGTGAATGGAATGGGGAAAATTTTCATATAGTTGGTGACATGCAGCAACAAATATGGTAGTCAAAGTGGTGATAATACATATATAGAAATGTGAAACTAAATCCCTAAAATATTGTATTATTAAGGATTTAGTTTCACATTTATTTTATGTACTATTATTATTATACTGAAATGATATTATACTATTATAGTATTACATACTATAATATGGTATTATAGTATAACAATAATCACTTGATCACTTGACATCCCATTATTCGTTGATTTGCTGGAGCTGACTCTAGTAATGACTCTAGTCAAGTGGTTGTCTCCAGTTCACATTACGTGTCCAGCTCATCTGATTTTTGACACCTTGGCAAATGAGACAGTGTCCCTTACTCTGGATCGTCGGCTTAGAACTCTGGATTCCTTCTCTCACTTCGAAGTGAGGCATGATATTCCAAGCATAGCTCTTTCGATTCCTTTTTAGGGAAACCCGAATAGAGTTCTCATCCTGCTTTCATAGGGCCTAGGTCTCTGAGGCGTATGTTAATGCAGAAAGCATGATGGAGTGAAGAGATGTGTATGGAGCTGGAGATTCTTTGTTCCCCTGACTAGGATCTCCGTCTCTCCATCCTGCTCCCAGCACACCACGTATCCATGAGGGTTCGCCTGCCGAAACATGGTGCTGCTTTACAGCCAGTTTTACTCCTTGAAGCTCAGTCTCCCAAGAAGGTTCCTGAATTTCTGTGTCACTCATGAGATATACATGGGGCAGAGCTGCTCCACTGACCACAAGGGGTCCGGGAGGGAGAGTGACTTCTAGCCAGAGCCCGCCATCCCGTAGAGCCTGGAAGAATCCAGAGGAACCCCTGCACCATGCTATCAGCATTTTTCATCATCCGGACTCCACAGCTTGTCAGTGCTCCACCCAAGAGAGAACGCCCAACTCAATCCTGGCTTGTCAGAGCCCCACCCCTACAGAGAAACCTATTTCAAGCCCAGGTATGCTTGAACCAGAGACACAGATACATTGGACAGAGCTGCTAGCAGCTCTTTTCTGGTTCATCAGTAAATTACCAAGAGTATTCTACCCGCCCCTCTCAGAGAGCCCAGCAAGCTACCAAGAGTATCCTGCCCACATGGCAGAGCCTGGCAAGCTGTCTGTCATGTATTCAATATGCCAAAACCAGTAAAAATAGTATAACTACAATAAAATAGTATAACTATAAGATAGTATAACTATAATAAGATAGTGCGATAGTATAACTATTATACTGCAATGATAAACTAATGATAAATTTAAAATACTTAACTTTTGTTAGTTCTTGAAGCATTAGTTATAGCCCAGAATTATCAACTATTATTATTGCACTAAATTATTATTATTGTACTAATTATTATTGAGCTAAAATAATTTTGGTAGTATTATTAAACCTGTAAATTGGTTCCACTTTAAGAGAAAAGAGGAAGAAAAATCTTAATTTTAAAGTACATATCTTATATCCGGCACTGGTAGAACTTTACAAGAAGAAACAACTAACCCCATCAAAAATGGGGAGAAGAAATGAACAGAAACTTCAGCAAGGAAGAAGTTCAAATGGCCAAAAGACATATGAAAAAATGCTCAACACCATTAATCATCAGAGAGATGCAAATCAAAACAACAATGAGATATCATTTCACACCACAGAAACTGGCACATATCCAAAAGCAAGAACAACAAGTGCTGGCGTGGATGCGGAGAAAAGGTGACACTCATTCACTGTTGGTGGGAATGTTGACTGGTACAGCCTTTTTGGGAAAACAATATGGACATTCCTCCAAAGACTAGAAATTGAACTCCCATTTGACCCAGCCATACCACTCCTGGGAATATACTCTGGGAAGCCAAAAACATGCAGCGGAAACACCATCCCTACTTTTATATTCATAGCAGCATTATTTACAATAGCCAGAATCTGGAAACAACCAGAGTGCCCGAAAATTGATGACTGGATAAAGAAACTTTTGGTACATCTACACAATGGAATGCTATGCAGCTGTTAGGAAAAATGAAGTTATAAAATTTGCCTATAAATGGATGGACATGGAGAGGATCATGGTGAGTGAAATTAGCCAGAAGGAGAGAGACAGATATAGAATGACTGCATTTATTTGCATGACATAAATATATATACATATATATGTATATGTATATATATACATATTATGATACCAATATCCAAGGTCAAGCGAAATGTGGATCAGGAGGTCTTGCCAAAGGTTGAATCTGCTACAAATGTGTGGAGCAGAGGTTAGGTAAGACAGAGGAAAGGAACAGTGGACCAATGGTTTGCCGAAAGTCTATTACAATCCACAAAAAGAGAAAGAGAAAGAGAAAGAGAAAGAGAAAGAGAAAAAAGAGATGAAGAATCTGCCATGGAGACAGGCTAGGGGAGGGGGAGGGTATTGGGGACATTGGTGGTGGGAGGGTGGGCACTGGTGGAGGGATGGGTGCTGGAATACTGTATGACTTTAAACCCAAACATAAACATTTTTGTAATTGTCAAAAATAAATAAAAAATTTAAATAAAATTTAAAAAATTTAAATAAAATATAGTACATATCTTTAAAGTTTTACTAGTTATCTGTGCAGGTACATTTTTTGCATATAGATCATCAAATTACTAAATTATTAATTTCCAAAGCAACAAAGGTATTTGTCAGCTCTGTATTTTGTTCTACAATACCCAAAGGTAAGAGGGCAGAGAGGCATAGTTGCGGCATTACCTGCTTGTACACTCCCAAATATGAGAATCTACAGGCTCCTCTTACCTACTGGCTATAAGTCAACGGTCACAAACAGTCCAGATTCATCTTTGGCCCTTCTGCTTTTACACTTGAAATATTTATAAAATTACAAATATCTTTCATAGAATTTTTTTGTGTTGCAAAATAGAATATAGTTTATGGAGTCTATATATGATACTGTAGTTTACCAAAACATAAATTTCTTTGCCTTTGGGTCAGATTGCTTCAAGATTTCTCTTTAAGTAAGATGAAGATCTTTGATCTATTTTGAATTTTTTGTAGTGTGTGAGGTGGGGGTCTAATTTCATTGTTCTGTTCTGTTTTACTTGTGCATGTTGTTTTCCAGTTTTCCCAGCATCATTTGTTAAAAAAAGGCTTTCCTTATGCATTTTTACACCTTCTTCCTTTATCGTAAATTAGCTGCCCATATATCAGATGGCTTATCAAGTTAAAAGTACATCTGCACTGTGAAAGAAAGGAGACTTAAAATAAGATGCTCCACTATTTGCAAGAAAATATTTGCAAATCGTATATCAGACAAATGATTAATATATTCAAGATATGTAGGACACTCTTAAAACTAAATGAATCGACTAAACAACCCATCAAAAACAGGAAGAGGTGCTCGCTCTTCAAGCCCATGTTCTCCCATGAACATGCATCTTACTTGCTTGTCTCTATGTTTCTTTGCTTGCCTGTTTTAACTCTGCAGAAACCTGCAATCTCTTTTGAACACTATTTCCCTTCTTTCTCTTCTCTCATATTTTCTGAGAAAGTTTCTTTCAATAAAAATTACCCTGTCCTTGCTTTACTAAAAAACAGTGGGAGAGGACAACAGTAGGGAAAAAAGAAACACTTTCTCAAAGACAACATAAAGAGGGACAGAAGTCATATGAAAAAAAAAATGTTCTTCATCACAAATTAGTCAGGAAAATCTAAACGACAATGAGATACCCTCACACCAAATGAGAAAGCCCCGAATCAAACAGGACTGGCACTGCTCTGGCAAAAAAGAACCTCTCATTTACCACTGGTGGGACTGTAGCTTGGTACAGCCTCTGGCTCAGCTCTGGAAAACAGTTGGAGACTTCTCAAGTAATTAAGAATATGGCTTCCACATGACCCTGCCGTTCTACACCTATATAACTTTCTACATCAAAAACACACAAAAGCAGCAATCCAAAAGGACACATGCGCACTTATGTTCACTCAATCTTGATTTAAAATAACCAAGATCTGGAAAGAGCCCAAGTACAACAGAACAGATGAGTGAATAAAACAAACTGGTTAATATACAAATGAACGCTACTTAGCTCCGCGAAAAGATGATATCTGAAGTTTGCAGCAACTTGGATGAAATTGAGGAAGTTATACAATGTGAAGTGAGTCTGAATATAAGAGTCCTATTCTAATGATCTCACTAACATATTGGAGTCTAAAGAAACAAAGCAAGTCCTAATAGAAACAACACTGAAATATGGACCACAGAACTGCGATATGAAGGTGATAAGTAGGGGCTACAAGGAGAGGGACTCTGAGCAATCGTGGAGGGATCTTAGCACCCTAAGATTGTGGACATGGTTTAACAGCACTGCGAGTATAATTTATATTAATGTATAAATAGAAATAAATGCATTATGAATGAAATTTTTCCCACTTTTCACTTTCCTTTTAGTGACTATTTCCAGTCCCACTGATACCAAAGGAGAAGAATGTTTTAATAACTTCACATGTTCACTTTTCTAATGGAAAGTATTAAGCTTGAATTGGATCATAGCTTTCACTTAGTTTTTCTCATGTCTTAAATCTGGCTTCTCACTCATTTAAAAAATTGTTATTATTAAATCATAGGCAGACATGGGGCAGAGCTGCTACTGGCTCTCCCTGTGCCCAGCCATCTGCTCACGAGGCGCCCGGGAGGGATGGCAGATTCTAGCCCTGGCCCGCCACCCCAACAGAGCCTCACAACAAGCCAGACAACCCCCCACTCCATGAGGGCCTCCATTTTCCACATCCGGACTTCCCCCCGTCAGAACTCCATCAGCAGACCAGCCTATCACAGCCCGGCTCACGCAGCCACAAGAGGCCGCACGGTTCATCAATAAATGCTGGATTTAGAGATGACTACAAGAGTATGCTACCCGCACAGCAGAGCCTGGCAAGCTATCAGTGTTGTATTTGAAATGCCAGATACCAGTAACAATTATAGACCTCATTCCCATGACTTTATGGAATGGTTTGAGGCTCTTTATAGTTCCTAGAGCAAGCAGGTGCCCTTGGGCTCTACTTGCATGAGACAGGACATATGGAGATGTTACTGGTGCCTGCTTGAGCAAATCGATGATGAATGGGAAGACAGTGATACAGTGAAATCATAGGCAGCGATACCAATATCCATCATATGATTACCAGATAAGTGAATAAGAATACCTTAAGAACATTTGATAAATCATGAGATACAAACAAAAGGAAAAGAACATTGTGGGTGTTTTCATTAGTCTCTCATTTTTAAATAAAAATAAGAAATGTAATATATGCATAAATAATGCAAAGAAAAATACACTATAAACTACTCCAGTTTAACTACTAAAGAAAGGCAGTTGTATTTTTTCCATTGAGGTGGGATTATAGTGATGATCCAATTTTCATTTTATTATTACAGAAATCGACTTCCTTTATCACTGTGATACATTTAAGTAATGAACTTGGTGTTATCACTGTGATGCATTTAAGTAATGAACTCAACTCGGTGATCTTTGATTTTATAGAGCAAATCGCGTTCCACTTTTCCGCTTTTATATGTTTTGTTGTTCACTTTTTATAAAGTTTACCTAATGGTTATGAAAGTGTGGTGTTCTGCCAGCGTGATGCTGCATGGGGGCCATGCAGTGCCAGGAACTGACTTCAGGACTTTGCACACACTCTCCACTTGTTCTAGTTACCCAGCCCCACTTCTCACTTCTAGATTTTCAAGCATAACTATCTCTATCACCTCAACAACAGAGAAATTAGACTTGGGCATATTTTTCCAAAGTCTTTTTCATGAAAGTTTGTTTCCCAAAATTTTATGGGAGGAAGGTCCAAAGAAAAGTCTAAGTTTGCATTTACATTCTTTGTATTTAAGATGGATTTTGTAACTTTAGCTCTTACTCACATATGTTTATAATACTGTGAAACTTGTATGAAACAAAATAATAATTGAGAATAATTGCACAGATTGAATAAAAATAAGCAACTTTGGAATGTTTGGGGTTGAGAGTTTTTTTAACAAAAGAGATTTTAAGTAGTCTTAAAATATGACTTTAATTTATCCATTTAATTCAACAGAATTCAAATAACAGACTCAGTTGTTAAAATCATGCAATTGACACTAATGTTTTAACATTGCATTTAGCATGCAATTTTTTTCTAATTTCAACTAGGTTTTGTTAAGTACAAATTACTTCCCCAAATTTGATGTTCTGAAAAGGATGGTGAAAATATAAATATTCAGACTAAATACCAATTATTGAAACTAAACTATGCAGATAGAGAATTTTATGTCTGCATATCAATACTTTCTTTAAATTCTATTGAAATAATTATAGTTGTGACCTTAATAAAAAGGTTTTGGATTTGATTTGACATGGCTTTTCCTGTCCACAAGACTCACTATGACTTAGTCACCCTTTCAACAATGTCATATTTTATTTTTTGGCTTTATTTCTTCTCTAAAAATTTAACAATAACCTAAAATCACTTTTGATTTTGCTTACATGGTATTTATATCTGTTTCATAATGTTAATTTTAATATTGATATTAATTTTATTAGTTTTGTGGAGGTATTTTTTGTTTACTAGCATTTCCACTGTATCTACAATGGTTCTGACATTATATGGCATGCAATAGGTGTGAATTTTTAATACATTTAAAAAATTAGTGACTACCTGATAAAACTAGCTGCATTCATTATCATATCTATAAGTGTACAAGTGCTCTCCTATTTAATACAGATATACAGAAACCATTGTTTGGCTTACTTTGTTGATTTATGTTGTTTGTCTGCTTTGGCTAAACTTTTGAGATTGTATTTAATTTTTTTGATGGGAAGATGTTTAATTTGGCTCTATTAAGTTCAAAGATAGGTCAAAGTCAGGTCGAATGGGTATCCCTTTCTTCACAGACTGTTTTACTCTGCCTGGCGGAGTAGCAAGACTGATACAATTAAGGAAATCTCAAATCTTAAATCTGTTTAAATCTTGCTCCTTCTGACCTATTACTTAACCTACATAAGTGAACTTCCTAGCTCAGTAATCATGCACTAGGTTAGTACTTTATCTTTCTGGTTGAGAATTGTACCTAAATCGATAGCACTACCATCAGGAAAAACACGTCATTCAGTGCTATAGACGATATTGCACTTACATGCCCACCATAGCCTGGTGGAACATTACAGCTTATGATACACGTATTTTAAGGCTCAGTGATGTATTGGGTAAAAAATTCCACTCAGACTGTGTATCTTCATTTCAAAAAACGATTTCAAGGCTGGAGCAATAGTACAGTGGGTAGGACATTTGCCTTGCACTAGCAGATTCAAGTTAGGGCCCCAGTATCCCGTATGGTTCCCAGAGTAATTCCTGAATGCAGAGCCAGGAGTAATTCCTGAGCACTGCCAGGTGTGTCCCCAAAAGCCTAAAACCTTTTCAAACTTTCAAAAAATTCTATTTTGTTCTCTAACCATATAACAAATTTGGACATTGATCATTTAGACATGACACAAAAAGTAGTGTAAGCTAAAATTGTGGCTTCAGAACTAGTATGCTCATCCTAATTAAGAAATAATTTTTGTTTTTTTGCTACTTTGTTTTGTTTTTTGGGGGAGGGGGTTTTTGAGGCCACAGTCAGTGATGCTCAGGGCTCTGTGCTCAGGGATCATTCATGGCTCAGCACTCAAGGCTCATTCCTAGGGACTTTGGGAACCACCTGTGGTGCTGGGGATCAAACCAGGACCAGTTGTGTGTAAGACAAATGCCCTATCCACTTTACTATAGCTGTTGTCTCTTAAGTATAGAAAATTCTCCAAAAATACAGCATTCTATTTCATCTATGTAGAATGTATGCAAGACAATGTTTAAAGAACTAAATGTGGCATTATCAGTCAGATAATATAATAAAGCAGTATAACAAACAACTCAGATTTTATTTGAAAATGACAAGCATCTAACTTTATTTACATATCTATAACTCAGCTGGAGTTTCATTTAGACTGGGAACTGAAGTCTTTAACATATGCTTCAGGATGAATCCAGGTCTATCCCAATAGGCCTCCTTACCCCATTTTTCTTGAACCCAAATCTATTTGGATTGTGGCAGAGCCAGTTTCATCACTGGCACCACATATGGTCCTCCAGGAACTGCCAGGAATAATCCTTAATTCAGAGCCTGGAGTAAATCCTGTCCCTCCAAACTTCCCCACCCCGCCCCCACCCCTGCAAAAAGTATTATGCATATAACTCCCAATGAAGAAAAGTAAGAGTCCTTTACCCTATAATTACACTTCTCTTCAATATTGCTTATCTTACCTAGGTTACAAAAATTAAGCTCTCCAAAAAAAAAATTCAGGAATACTCTATTTATCATTGAACCAGGGAAAGGTACAAAGGCAAAATGTTATTTAGGAGAGTGAAAATTTAGGTCAGCCTATGTAATATAAGTCCAAGTAAATTATTTGCAAATAGACAGAAACTGACATGTCTATAATCTTAGACCTCCAGATTCATAGTAAGGCAGAATAAAGTTTGTTTCCATTTAAAAAAAAATAAATTATCAACATAGACTTTGAAGAATGAAAACTGCAATAAATCACTTTGCATTCTGAACATTAGGTTTTAAGAACTAAGATAATAAGACTTAAAATGTTGCAAAGCTCTGACATCCCAAAATACTGAGGCAGCAACAACCACAGAAACTGAGGAGTCACTTTGTCTCCAAAGATGTGGGCAGAAACCACTTTTTTTGCAATTTCTCTAATGGAATTACAATTAACCACAGACTTGTTGTGGAATAAAACTCCACTGGGTATTACAAGTTTGGCTTAATGAATATAATTCGATAGTGTACAGCATATTCTCTAAGTGTCTCTGGAAAGGTATTTAAATGGTGATTTCACAAAATATTACTTTTAATCGAATCACATCAGAACATGTCATTATTGAATAGTTTATTTTTCTCTAAATAGATTAAATGTTATGTAAGATCACTTTTTAGGCTGAAAATGTTATGCAGTTCTGATGGCCTTATTATTTGACAGTTCTCTCTTTAAATATTGCTTCCCCTGAAAGAACTGTGTGCTAAAGAAGAAATACATATGTTTATGTCTATAAATCCAAAAAGAACACAGTATTTTCTTGGTCCCAAATTGCAAGATGCTTCCAGGACAAACAAAGGATTGCCAGTGGAAACTCTGGATATTAACATTTGAAGTGTTCTGGAGAAGCTGGAAATATTTGTGAAATAAAAACATACAGTAATTTGAAATTACACAAACTCACAGAACAAACCTTTGCCAAACTGGCTGCTCAGAGACTATATTTCTGCCCAAATAGCTTAATGGTTTTTCTTTTAAGTATCAGTTGAAAATATTTACCTACAATCTCAAGACCTGGAGTTGACTGAAATTTGGTTGGAATACATTCTAAGTTTTTAAATAAAATGATTCATAATGCATACAACGAGAAACAGAATGTTTTCTTTTCAACAATAACAAGACATGAAAAGAGGGCATAGTTTCTCAATTTCTTAAAATATGACACTGCCAACAATAAGTTGTAATTGATAAACTTTATGCTAAAAGAGTGTAATTAATAAACACATGAAAAAGATTTATCATTTAACTATCTAATATGAAAACAAAAAGAAAAAAAACTCAAAAAGTTGTGAGAAACTGTTAAAAACCCAAAGTCCTCAAAATATTTATTGAACAGAGAAAAATAACTAACAACAGATTGAAAAAGAAATCCTCTGACTTAAAATGCAGAATAAGCACAGGAACATAAAATTTGCAAAACCTGACCACTTCCTTTGTTTAAAAAATGATGCCTTAAGAAACAAGTCAAAGCTGTAAATTCTCTCTAGATTTTTAACTGAAATAGCTCAACTAATGGATGGACCTAGTGGATCTAATTATGTGCAATAGCATAGGCCACTGGGTGTACCATTCATTTTGTGCCAGAAAACTCCCTTGTCTCCTGAAGAATGTCTTTTATTAGAGTTAGCAAAAAAAAAAAAGAAAAGGAATTTTTTGTTCTTTATTTTATGACCACTGGCATTAGTGTTTACAATTTGAAATAACAACGGTATCTTAGCAACTCTAATCTTAACAAAATAAATACAGTAAAGAGCAAACAGACTTCACGCCACACTAGTGTCTCATCAATACCAAAAATGGAAGGAGGGGAGCTAAACAGAGATGACGCTCATACCGGTACTCTGGATTTGGCAGCCCTCCATGGCCCCAAACATTTTATTTCTTTCCACTTTCACAGCAGGGGCACCTGTGATATTATTTCAAGAAAAAAATTAACTTAGACATAAAGAGATAGGCTTTGAGGGGGAAAGAATGACTAATCAAAAAGAGGAAAGTTGTGTAAGGAAAAGTGAAGTTAAATCATTTTTAACTTTTTTTTTCTTTTTGGGTCACACCCGGCGATGCTCAGGGGTTTCTCCTGGATCTGCACTCAGGAATTACTCCTGGCGGTGCTCGGGGCACCATATGGGATGCCAGGGATTGAACCCGGGCTGGCAGGCCGGCTGCATGCAAGGCAAACACCCTACTGCTGGGCTATCGCCTCAAGCCCCTTAATTTTTAACTGGTTTTTCTTCTGTAACTGATGATCACGATAGTGTTGGTGTCTGTGAACTAGTTCCGGAGGCCCCATTCACTCTCAATGGAACAAATATCTCTGAATGCAGTGGTTATGTGTACCTAGGTAGAGAAGTCAACATGATAAACGACCTAAAACCTGAGTTGCGCAGGAGGAAGAGAGCAGCATGGAATGCCTTCAAAAACATCGAAGAAATAGCCAAAAGAACAAAAGAATCTCTGGCTCGGGGCACATCTCTTTTGACTCCACTGTTCTCCCTGCATTAACATACGCCTCAGAGACCTGGGCCCTAAGAAAGCAGGATGAGAATGGTATTCGGGTCTCCCAAAGAGGAATCGAAAAAGCTATGCTTGGAATATCATGCCTCACTCTAGTGAGAGAAGGAATCCGGAGTCCGACCTCCGACCTCCATTGCTGTTCCAGAGTCAGCCACGCTGTGTCATTTGCCAAGGCATCGAAAATCAGATGGGCTGGACATGTAATGCGATTTGGAGATGACCGCTGGACTAGAGCTGTTACCAACTGGATCCCACGGGATGTCAAAAGATCACGTGGCCGCCTACCTACAAGATGGTCAGACTGCTTCCAAGACCCTGAACAAGCAGTTTGAGGCTCTTCGTATTCCTGAAGCAACCAGATGTCATTGGGCTACACTGGCACGTGATAGGGTCAAATGGAAATATTACTGGCACCCACTTGAGCAAATCAATGAATAACGGGATGTCAAGTGATCAAGTGATATTCTTAATTGTACGCGAAACCTTCGGTCCTATTTGCCCATTAAAGTTCTTTCCTTTAAATATTAAAACCAGAAGTAACTCTAAATTACAGCTAAAGCAAGACAGAAGGTACTCAAGAGAACTAGTAATTGAATGAGTGGCTTCATGCAACTTTATCCTATTGAGAGAATGAGAAAAAAAGATACACAACTCATGGAACTTTAAATTTCCTTAAGTATCCTAATGTAGAATTATGGTTTCATTCAACTGGATCTAAATATACATATCTAAAGTCACCCTGTGATTATGCATTTTTAAGAAAAGTTCAGAGATTTTTGTTAGTAGTTTGACTTAATTAGGGTCTTCTTCAGTCAAATTAATCAGTATCCATAGGAAGGAAAGGGGAGTTTTCAGTAAGAATAATGCATGGAAAGATATGAAGCTATTTCTCTATAAGCTGACTTACCATTAACTAAGTTAGTTCACTTTCCTTTTAAAATTTTTCCATCTGATTGATGAATACCCCCAAACAACAGGCATACCATATACAATAGCCTACTCAGTGTATTTGTACTAACTAGGTTTATCACGACTCCCTTATACTGATCATATGTTGAGTTCTTTGATTTATCACTTTTAAATTTGGTACATCCGTTCTATCTCCATTACAAAATTGGCATCTTGTCTTGGTAGTCTCTTGTCTCTACTATTGACTGCAAGAACCAAAACTAATCTTGTCTTTTCCAATCTGCTGCAAGCATCACTTTTCTGTGTGTTTTCCATCATTAAAGTCTCCTTTTTAAGACATCTGGAGTTCCTAAACTCTGAGTTTTCCATATTTTTCAAGTCTTGTTTCCTGAAATTCTGTGATTTTTGGGAAGTTTATAGCATTCGAAAAGAGACTTTGTCTGTACAACAAACTATGTCTTGCAACTGAAAAACATTGCAGCCATTTGCTTCCTTCATGTCACTCCCAACAGATGTCTAATAAAAAAGTAAGGTAAGAGGGGATCCATAGATCTGGGCCAGATCTATAGGAGAGCAGGTAGGCCAATCTCCAGCACTCCATAGTTCCACTCGGAGGTCCTCCAGAAGTAATCCCTTAGCTCAAAGCCAGGAGTAAGCCTGGGATAAGTCCTGAGTACCACCAGTTGTGATGCAAAAACAAAAACAAAACCAACAAAAACAAACAAAAAATCAGTATTTACAGTTTACTAACCCATAGTTGGGCACAGAACAAAATATGAGCAATCACAGTTTAGTAACCCATAGTTGGGCACAGTATTTGAATGTAGCAGGGGGTACTACTATCCTCCCTATCCTTCAATTAATATAAAGATGGACTAAATTAATTCATCTTTAGATTAATTTTACTTTGGGTCCTGAGTGGTAGTCCAGCGGGTAGGGCATTTGCCTTGCACGTGGCCGACCTGGGTTGGATCCTCGGCATCCCATATGTTCCCCTGAGCACCACCATGAGTAATTCCTGAGCTAAGGAGCCAGGAGTAACCCATGAGCATCGCAGGGTGTGACCTAAAAAAAAGCAAAAAAATTGGATATTTATACTTAATAAAAATATTTTGAAACTTTTATTCTTGGAGGGATATATTTGGGCCTAACCTGGTGGTAGTAGGGCTTACTCTTGGCACTGTGGTGAGGTGTCACACCTGGAGATGTTTGGGGGACTTTAAGCACTTCTGGGAGTCAAACTGGGGTCAGCCACATGAAAAACAAGTGTTATAATATTTAACTTTCTCTCTGGCTCCTGATATTTTTATGCTTGATGAATATGTCAAAGTTTTGAGTTTTTGATGATCATAATCTTATTTTGTTAATAAAGAGCCTTTAACCCTCCTAAGGGCTTTATGTCACTCTGCCTCCTACTGCGCTTACTCCGCATCTCTAGCTTTGCCTTTCCTCAGCAACATCAGAGCATATATTTGTTCAGTAGAAACAAAATCAATGATAATGACTATGAGGATGAATCGACTTACTTTCATTATTAGAGAGACACACAATTCTGAGTTTTAAAAGATGAATGATGTTATATAACAAATATCAATATAAAGAAAGTGAAGCTTCGATATATCGTTCAAAAGTTGGCACAATGTCTAAGGATAAAAATTTGCTTTTGAGGGCCGGAGCTATAGCACAGTGGGTAGGACATTTGCCTTGCACATGGCTGACCTGGGTTCCATTCCTGGCATCCAAGATGGTCTCCCAAACAATGCCAGGAGTAATTCCTGAGTGCAAAGCCAGGAGTAAACCCTCAGCATTGTCAGGTATAATCCAAAAAGCAAAAAAAAAATACTTTTAATATTTTAATGCATTTCTTAATTCAATTATATATTAGATAATAAATATACAAAATAAAGCATACTTATAAAGTATATGTAGTACATATATCTACACATGGGTTACTACAGATTGCATGTTCAATGACAGGAATAGATATAGAGAGTGCACAATGAAGTACAATTCTGGAAGGTGCCAAACACAGAATGATCTCTCATGTCAATATAGTATATTAGATAATATACATAATGAACCATACTTATAAAATATATGTAATACATATATCTATATATGAGTTACTACATATTGCAAGTACAACGACAGGAATAGATATAGAGAGTGCGATATATATAGTTTTAGAGAGTGTGGTATATATGCACAATGAACTACAACTCTGGAGGGGCCAAACAACACAGAACGATCTCTCTCATGTCAGTGTAGAGTAGAAAAATAACAAATGTCCAAAGAAACCAGATATGAAGTACTGTTCAGCAGTAGGAAGCCTTCCATGGAGGGGCGGTGGGAAGGATAGAGGGAAAAGAGGGAAATGGGATGAAGGGGAGACACTGAGATAATGGTGGAGAGATGCAAACACTGGTGGAGAGTCTGGTGTTAAAATGTTTTATGCATGAAACTCATTAACAGTATTGCAAATCACGGTATAAAAACCTTTAAAAAAGAGCATATAAAGTGCTCAAAATTACAGCTAAAGATCTCAAATTAAATATTTCTACAATGGAACTTTTCTGATGGATTATAAAAAGTACTAAACTGATATCTTGTCACCAATAAGATAAACTTATCACCGAGGGGGTCATTACAGCTACTCAGACCTGATCTACCCCCGTCCTTGTAAGAAATACTGACAGAAAAAAGACTACCCAAACTTCACTGCTATAGCCATGTGAAATTTGCCATATGCAGAAGATGATCTCAAACTGAAAATAAAACTATAGTAGAAGCATGATTATATCTTTTAAAAAGAACAAAATAACAAAAGTTACAAAAAGGTGGAGAAAAATTAATCGAATGAATGGTCAGAGAAAAAGTTATTCAAGGAATATTAATCAAGCTCCTATACACTGTTGGTTCCACAAGAGACACACAGAATTTTTTGCCGTTTTTTTCCTTTTTGTGTTTATAGGTATTTTAGAGCCCACAGATATGGGGCTCTGCTCTATAAGGCAGATAAATTATTATTTGTGCCCACAGATGTAGATCTGAGGCACATTTACAGCCCATAATTTATCATTTATTTTCTTCTTTTTGGGGTTACACCAGGCCATGCTCAGGGGTTACTTCTTGCTCTGCACTCAGGAATTACACCTGGCAGTGCTCAGGGGACCATATGGGATGCTGGGGATCGAACCTGGCTCACTCACATGCTAGGCAAACGCCCTACCATTGTACTATCACTCCGGCCCCAGCCCATAATTTAAATCTACCCCTTATTGGAAACCAGATACACAGATAGATATCCATTGATTTTGCAATGATCAGGCTTATATTCAAGAAAATTATGACCTAGGCAGATAAATTATTATTATAAATTATTATAATATCTTATTTAGCCATCATATCTAAATAAGATATTAAGAGAATAACAGTCTGTAAGAAAGGAATTAAAATTTTTCAATGGTTAGAATGCTTTTTTCTCTGAAACCCTGCTTTACCTAATCACAATGTACCTTCTAAACAATCTACATAAACACTTTTCTAGTTAGAGTATCAAGATAATTGGTTTAAACTGACTTCCAGTTTAAATAAGTCTTAGCTACAGTAGGTATAATTGTTTAGTATTAAGCATTAAGTATTAATATGAAATATTCAGTATGTATTTCACAGAACACAGTCTACACCAAAATGTATGCATCATGTGCTTGAAATTCAAATTTAACCGAACATCCTGTATTTTTTGCTAAATCCAGGATTGCTATTTATAGTATTGCCCAGCCAGTCACCAGACTCCGCACTGGAGTTTGCTGTGGTTTTAAGGGCTGCAGAGCATTGCAGGAAGAAAGGGAGGGCAAGCACCTCCTTGGCGTGTGTTTACAGCAGCAGTTTTTTCAAGCATGCGACTTACACAACTGTGCTCCCAGCTTACTTTCCCAAACTGCTGCTGCTTTATCACACAAGCAACAAAGTGTGACCTTTATCTGTCTCTCCTCCTCCTGAAGAAAACAGAGTTTATAAAAGGGTAAAAATATCCAAAAAAAAATTAAAAAATGACTAGGAACTATTCCAGAACCTGTCAATACTTTATGCTTTAAAATAGTTGTCATGGTTCACCTCAGAAGCATCTGCATATTTCTGTAGTTTTTTTCATGGTGTGTAGTGAACTTTGATATCTTTGGGGAATAAAAGAACTCTCTATCTGTCTATCTACACATATATATTTAACAATGCAAGTTATTGTTATATAAATGTAGGCTGTTGTCAATTTCAGATCCCTGCCATATCAAAAGAACAAAGCAAGGCAGGAAGAGCAAGAGGATGATCTAATATGCCTACGCTAATAACAAAGTCAGTGTCCTAAATTGGCAATGGCAGCTCTCTTCTGCGGAGATTGTTTTTAACACCATCAGTAGACATTTTTAAAAAGTGGATGGTGACAGGAAGAGTACATTTTAAATTGTCAACCTTCATAATGTCCTTTTGAAGAATAGCAATTACATAACTCAGGGAGCTTTATTTTGCATTTGAAAAAAATATATATAAAGCAGTTGGCAGTGTTATGCAAGACTCCATAGTCTAAATTCTTTGTAAAAAAAACAGTTACTTATCCTTCCTGTGATAATTTTCCTGCTAGTACCCAATTATTAATTAAGAATTGCAACTGGTTTGATTGGTTCTTAATAAATTTATTTAAAGAGACCATTAACCATACATCATTTCTTAATAATATTTGAAGTCCAGTTTGTAATTTTCTAAGGCGCACACTTTTTCATCTCTACATTAAAATATTTTATTAATTCTCTCATATTTTGTTAAAGTTTAAATTTTATTTCCTCTTAAGCAATAAGAAAATATTATCCATAAGAAATTTTATATTTCCAAAAGGACATCTGGTGTATTTTTTTAGTTCTTATCTTTTTTGAATTAATTTTAGATAACACAATTCTTTAAAAGATATAAATTCAGCGCCAAAAGAAGTACATTGTAAGTACCCTAAATAGTTAATGTATTTTCTAAATGAATGATTTAAAATAGCTATTAAACGAGAGGAAATGAGCTTAGGTTTCTAGTAATGACTTCTCTTCAAAATGAAATCTGTAAATCCCTGATTGCAATTCCAAATCCCCAAAGGACCTGCAGTTCTGGGACCAGGTCTCACTTACATTACGTATAATAGCACCAGATAAATAGGTTGAGTTTTATACATGTGATTTAAAAATAATCCAAATTTATAATCCTAGAGACAATTTATGAATGAGTCTTCTTCTTTAAAGCAGTTATTCTAGAAAGTAACTTTTCAACCCAAACTGTAAGCACAGCACAGAGAAATATAAGAGGTTTGGGTAATATACATACAGGCATGCATATATGCATTTATATATGCGCACACACATACACAAAATATAAGTGCCATTTATTCATAAGAGCATAATGATTCAGCTGTGATTGTTAATAAAAATGCATTTCTAACCATCAAATTTGAGTCTATTATTCTAAGTTAATTGCATTTTGCCCTAAAGAGACTTACAGCTGGCTGTCAGCCTGTTTATGTCAGTTTCACTCTATTCATCAGTCAATCTTGTCTCCTCTTCTTACATCCCATATATTGATCAAATATATTTGATAGCACACCTCCACAGCTTTCACAAAATCCTGATAGTATCATCAGATGCATTTGATTATTTCATTCGTTTGCATGCAATCTTAATTGCTATTTCCATACCAAATAGATGCTCTTTTGACAGACCCCTAAGATTGGCATTAATTGTAATAGATGGAACTTACTTGGAGAAGTGTGAGGAAAAGTTAAACATGAAAAAGTCTACATTGCGGTGGTCGGCAGCTTCCCCCACTTTTCAGTTGGAACAGCAACTACATATCATGGTAAACATTAGCTTTTTTTTTAACTGAACTGTATTACAGAATAGAATGAATCTTGTTTAAATTCATCCTAAGAAAAGAATGTACTATTAGGTAGTGTAGTGAATTGAAGAAATACATGGGCATCACTGTCCCATTTGGACCACAGCAAATCAGTGGGAGAAACAGAAGTGAGGCGGTTAGATTAGTTAAGGTGGAAAATCTGAGAAAAACTGGAATCTTATGTGAGTCAAGTTGCATTGAGAAGATATAAAAAGCACCTCAGAGTGCGAAGAAATTAGCAGCCCAGAAGCAAAGCAGTTGAACTGACCCTTCCCTCCTGTTTCTGAGTTGAAGAATCTATAGACAATTAGGTAATATTTCCTCTGGACTTGTGATACCATTCCTCCACAGATACTCCAAGACACTAAACTCTCTCAGCTCTGCGTTCCTGGACTTTACTGATTTTTATAGAAACTCCTTTACAGCAGAGCAGCTTCTCCTTGAGCCTGCTTTACAACAATGATTTCCAACTGGGGGTGATTTTACACTCCCCTTCAAGTGGACATTTGGAATATCTGGAAACCTGGGTGGAAACTGCTACAGAAGCAGGGGCCCCAGAAAGCAGCTTACAGGATGCACAGTGCACAGAATAACCCCAAACAAAGAAACTTCCAGCCTCAGTGATGCTAGCCCTGACAGTATAATACCCGGTCTTAGACAGACGACTGAAATACATTTAAAGCTAAAAAAGCAAAATGCAACCTCACAATACGGCCGCAGTACAGGAGTAGGATGTAAGCAAGTCTGAGAGGCAGTGAGCAGTACAGCCGCTGCATATGGAATTTCACACTCGCCTATTAAATAATCCAATTCATTATCTAGACCCCAGGAAGAGTTGCACAAAATACAATCCCGAATTTGAAATGAACAAAGAAAACTGAAAATCATTCCTTGATAGAAACATTTGAAATACCTCCAAGATAAACCAACTGAAAAATCCCCAATAAAAGGACTTTGCAAGAAAATGATGTCACAGCCCCTAATCCTCAACAGACCTTAACAAGATGTTTATGAGCCAAAGAATCAAGTCTGTAGAAGACAAAAGACGTAAGAAACAATGTAGTCTAGAGGATTATTGCTAAGAAGCAGGAGAAAGATAAAACAGATTCTCAACCTTACAATTAGAATTCCAGAAAAGAATAACCAGAAATGTGCTAAATTTCATTTTTAAAAGCCAAGATAGTGATTATATCTTTCAGCTCTTAAAGAATATTTAGGTTAGGCCTGTGGCAATATTTAAAAAAACTTTTTGATGGAAGCTTTCATCCCACCTGACTAGACACCCCTACCACCAAACCACTCCCTGGCACAGATGGCCAAGACATTTGCTTTTTCAAATACTCCATATTTCCACAGCCACCCACCAGACAAAAATTAGATTACCAATGCTTGTGTAAACTTTCCAAGCTCTGACACAATAAGATTCCAGGAAATGTATATGCACAGCTAAAAGCAGCATTATACATAATGCACTGTAATTCCAACAGACAAGTTGCTATCTTCGATAGATATACACATTTTCCATGCCAAACACATGAACGTCAATACATTTTTTCTCAAGTTAAAATGGAAACCATTTAACAGATATAATGGGCACAATGAATTTCATTTTGCATTACTAATGCAGTAGAGAAGGAGGGAAGCTTTGGCAAGGATCGCATTAAAACCAAGCAAAACAGGAAACAACTTAAGAGCTATCATTGCTGTCCAAGCCATTGCCCTACAGCACAGTGACAGATACAAGGACCACCAAGATTTATATCCTGAAGCCTACTCTCACAGAACCAAAATTTCTACTTATGAGAAAATGAAGTAAGAAGTGAACAAAATAGTAGTTCGTTTTTTGCAAAAATATCAGGCCAGGAGTTAGCTAAAACGGTAGGAAATATGTCTGGCCTAAAAGGGTCACCACAGGGCTCCTCAAACACTGCTGAGGTAACACTAAAAGTATCCCAAGCACCCCTAAGTCTAAGTAACAAATTTTCAAACAGAACAAACACCTCCCGGATCCCTTTAGGACCTCTGGTTATGGTCTCTTTTCTCCTCTGTGTGTGTGTGGACTCACAGATATATATGTATATATACACAAACACATATAATATATTCCTATATATAATTTATATGTATAATATATAATATTCCTAAAGAGATGTTAACACAGCCTAGTTGAATTTTAGGGGTGATTACTTAGAGGCCAATGAATTAAATGCTATATAAAAGAATTGGGAGGATAGCCCAGGAAATCAAATTCCCAGCTTCTGCTTTAATATCCTCCAGGATCTGTACAAGATTTCATTGTGTTATGTAAGTGTCAAGAATATCAGCACACATTACTGACTCTTACCCATACCAGGAATTTGTCTCAAATCATTTCAGCATCTAAGAGAGCTTGTTTAGTGGTTGCAACTGGAAGAACTGTTTCTGGTGGTATCTACTAAATTACGAAGCAAACTCTAAAGCTCTAAATGTTATGCAGTTCAGAATGAAGGTTATAAGCACAGGTTAAAATCAGTCAGATCACATTCCCACCATTTATAAATTATGTGAGCTTGAGCAAATTTGTTTACCAAGGTTTTAGTTTCCCCTTTCACAAAATGGATAAAAATTATTACCTATGTTAATATTTTTTATTAAGATTTAAATGGGGCTTTGGATGGAAAACATGTCCATTAAGACCTATAAGGCTAGCAGCAATCAAAATATAACTGAACACTGATCCTGCCTAGTTTCAATCCCAGCTCTATGGACCTAACTTAGCTTTTCATACAACAAGCTTCCTCACTGCTAAAGTGAGAGCAATAAAAATAATATATTATATCTTTATGACATATAATATGTCAGGACATATGGAGATATTACTGGTGCCCGCTCTAGCAAATAGATGATTAACGGGAAGATAGTGATAGATAGATAGTGAGGTTTATGAATATTAAAATGAGATAAAAATAAGAGCCATCATCTCTACTATATAGCTCATTATGTTTTAGGTATACAATTTTTCCATTGTGTGCAAAAGAGAATATAACTTTAGTATTAAGTGCCAAAATAATGAGTCAAAGTATCTTCAACTGAAAAAGCTCAAGGGATTGAGCACATACTATACACTGGGATAGACTCCGATAGGACAGGACCGTGAGACGGTTCCATCACCAGCAGCCATGGCCTGCCAACCACCTCCAGATGCACCCCTTCTGCTTCCTGAGCACAGCTAGGATGACCCTAGTGGAAGGCCTTGCCAGGCACAAACATCCAGTCATCAGGTCTGCCACAACAGTCTCATACTTCCTAGGGTAATCCCGACACCCCAAAGACCTACTGAGGAGACCTGCAAATGGTGTTTTAAAAAAACATGTATTTTGATTTTTTTTTTTTTGCTTTTTGGGTCACACCCAGCGATGCCCAGGTGTTTCTCCTGGATCTTCCCTCAGGAATTACTCCTGGCAGTGCTAGGGGGATCATATGGATGCTGGGGATTGAACCTGGGTCAGCTGCATGCAAGGCAAACACCCTACCTGCTGTGCTAGCACTCCAGCCCCCAAAACATGTATTTTGAAACCAATTATAGGTAAAGCACAAGACTTTATTCATTATGCTTCTCATGAGTTCTAGGAATGATTTCCTTTTCTTTGATTTTATGCACACATACACAAACACACAGACACACACACAACACACACACAGGGAGGGTTATTGCCATACTTAGTGGTACTCAGGACTGATTTGTGGCACTGTACTCAGGGATTACTCTTGTTAGGCTCAGAGAACCATATGGATGATGGGGACTAAACCCTGGTCAGCCCCCTGACCAGCCAAGAGCTAGGAAAGCTCTCACCCACTCTGCTACCATTCTGACCCATATATTTTAACTTTTAGAAAATGAAAACACACCTCTGCACAGTGTGATGTTTCAAGAATAAAAACTATGATTGTGTTCAGGAAGATTAAGATAGAAAAACTGGCCTGGAGCAATGGTACAGGGGAAGACGATGCTTGTCTTGTATGCAGTAAACTTGGGTTCAATCCCCAGCACTCCATATGGTTCCCCAAGAACCATTAGCAGTGAATCCTAGGCACAGAGCTAGGAGTAAGCCCTGGGATTTGGCCCAAAAAGCATATAAACAAAAAGGTCCTAAAAAACTCTTCCAAAGCACCTTACCTGTAGTAATTGGTAACTTTTGGCTATAGTGTCATATATGGTTTCTCATCTCATTAAAGAAGCAACTATAATCTCAGTTGGTCCATGAAAAATAACTGCACATGGGTTATAAGGTATTAAAATGATGGTTAAGGGCCGGAGGCGATAGCCCAGCGTGTAGGGCATTTGCCTTGCGTGGCCGGCCCATGCTGGCCCGGATTCAATCCCCAGCATCCCATATGGTCCCCTGAGCCCCGCAAGGAGTAATTCCTGAGTGCAGAGCCAGGAGAAACCCCTGAGCATTGCTGAGTGTGACCCAAAAAAGCAAAAAAAAATAAATGATGGTTAAATCTAAACAATTTATTTTTTAGAAATAAATTTCTAAAAAGTCAAAACAAATTATGAAAGGTCAAGATGAATTAGTAAATTTCTTCATTCATTTGATAAAGAAATACCTCACAAATATTAGGTATTTTCAAACTACTTATCACAACCCTAATACTGACATAGGTTTATAGGGTTGAACATTTTCGAATACCATATAATTACTCAATTGCTCAAATACTTTAATGTGCCCTAGAGGATAAAAATAACTCAAACTTGTAGGGAGTTTCTTTGTACTGATACAGAATGAGAGGCTTCAGAGCTGCCCATGCTTAGCCAGATGAAAAATAAGCCAGATTGGTACAATAGCAATAGAAAGATAAACAAATTAAGTACTTACAATTAAAGCTAGGGAAATGGAAGAATTCACACTTTCTTAGAACTATTATTTTAGACAGTCTGGTGTCAGAATTAAAAAGCCAACCAATGCATCTGTTTATATTGCCAGGGATTTCACAGTAAGAAGAGCTAGAAAACACATATTTTTAATTAGGGTCCAAATTCTAAAAAAAAACACTAAAAAACACTATATCAAAAATAGACCATCTTATGATTTGTATTGTCCAATGTCTAAACCAAGTCAGAAAAGTATGTTTCTTACTTTTCCTTCACAAACACAAATGGAGAGATGAAAAAAGGTAATTCTGTTGCTTTGGGCAGGGATATTTTTTTTTGTTATCCTGGTTGCTCTCATTCAACTACTTTTTATCTTTTCCAGGATGAAATAACAGAAAAAAAAACTGATTAAGAAAGGCCTCATTCACACAGAATGTTCACCAGTATGGTTAGGTTAGTAAGCCTTGAAAACTGAATTACAATGGACATCTAAAATGACCACTTTATAGTTCAAAATACATCTTATTTTATTTTATTTTTTTTCTTTTTTGGGGGTCATACCCAGGGATGCTTAGGGTTTACTCATAGTTCTGCACTCTGGAATTACTCCTAGCAGTGCTCAGAGGACCATATGGGATGCCGGGATCGAACCCAGGTAGGATGCTTGCAAGGGAAACGCCCTATCCACTGTGCTATCACTCCAGTCCCATATCTCTTATTTTAAAATTGTGACTGAACACAGTTTTTCATCAATTCTGAGTTAAGAAGCCTACTTTAAATCTACGTGGAAGCATAGGTCATTAAAGTGCTCTAAACTACCATCAACCAATTTTACTAGTGATCAACAAATTTAGATATTTTCTGTAATTTCAGGGGTCACTCCTTTTTAATCGAAAGCCACAAAAAAATAAATTGTATTATTTATGTAGACAAAGGCGAATAGACATAATTTCATCATGCATCAAGTTAACAAACATGTGGAGATTGTATACTATTCTCCTAGTACTCACTATTGGGAAATACTGAGATGACAGCAAGACATCATTGTATATTATAAATATAATCATAACCCAAAACAATATAATACACCTCGGGGAAAATCTTAGAAAAAAATTTTAAAAGTTTATAGAGAAGTGTTCACCATGAGAAGGGAATTGGCATAGCAATTAAAGATGACCGACCCTCAAATATTTGATGTAAACAACAACAGCAACAAAAACTCTAAGATCTAGAAAGTTAAACTCTCCAGATATAGAGCTGGAGAGAGTAAAAAAAATCACAAAACTAGAATGAATCCAAAATTGAAAATCTCACATTTTGGTTAAATCAATATGCTTCTTTCCAGAAAATTATTCTCCTACCTCCCCCTATAAAAAGCTATGTACATCAGAACAATCACCTCAAAGTGGGACTGTGCCAAGAGAACAGAGAACAGTGTCAACACCCAACTGCAAGGTATTCTGGATGGTAGGAAAGGGCTGCTGTTTAGAAACCCTACCCAAGAGAATTTTTTGGGCTGAGAAACACACAAATATATATAATAATCATATTATATATGATACATAATATATTATAACTTAGATCCTATATATTCTATGTTTATTTTATTATATTACATATAAAATTGTGTGTATATGGTTTAGGACCACACTGAGCAATGCTCAAAGAGTACTCCTGGCTCTGTGCATCAGAATTCACTCTTGCCAGTGCTCAGGAGCTGGGGATCAAATCCAGTCAAGTTTATGCAAGACAAGCACCACTACAACCATAACATCTCTCCAGTCCTTCATTCTAATATTTTACTTGTACTAACCTGCTATGGTAATGCTAAGAACTTAACCTGAAAACTCACTTGGATTTTTCAAAACATTTGAGTGTTTAAAAGTATTTTCTATCTGGATAAGAAAATCTACATAAAATGGGTAAGCTTCACAAAATAGTTCATTGAGTGGTTTCTCAATAATAGTATTCCTCGTCCCCTGTTCTGCTGATACACATTTAAAAAACAGGTCAGCAGAAATCACATCTCAGTTTCTTTATTTCTTACCACTTATTTTAGCATAAGATCCAGCCTCCAATTCTAAGCCATTTTGTAGATCATTTTTGGCATACCTTCACAAAATCAAACATTTCTACTCTGTGAACATTTTGGGAGTTAGAAAGCAGAGACTAAACAATTAAATTTAGAGATTTCGTTTGCCATACATCCTCTAAAATGAGAAGGGGAGAAAATAGAGTTAGAAGAAATATTCAAAATTAATTAAACCTCCTATGAAATTGTGAGTCGCTTTCCCTTATAGATGACTGAAACCCATTACCTTAAGGGAAGGAAATTTGTAGATTCTGAAGGAAGGAAATCCAGGAATCAAATGATTAATTCATTGTCCTGCCTTTACCTTCTTTTCTTGGCTCCGGGGCTCTTGTTTTGACTTCTTCCACATGACAGTAAAGATGGCTTCTGTCAGTCACAACCTTCTAACTCACAAAAGAGAAGGCTCTCACCCCCACCTTCTAAAGTTTTACGAAACATCCTAATTGGTATGATGTGCTCTCACAACCATTCCCTAAACAAACCTCAATGGCTAGGAAATAAAGAATTCAGTTATCACGTCTCCACTTATGAAGCAGGGGTAAGCTAGGACATTTCCATTCATTCTGCCCCACCAATTTATCTGATATGACTAAAAGCCTCCTTTCATCCTGATTTAAAGGGGGAGAGGAACCTGGATGTCCAGAAAGTAAATAATGGATACCCACACAAATAATTTTTTTTGTTTTCCTTTTTTCAGGATTACCCAGCTCAAATCGAAATCCCCTTGGAGATCCAGGTAGAGTCTTCCCTATTTCTTTCTACTAGTTTCCTGTATGCTGATAAACACTTGGTACAATATAATAAAGGGAGAATTCCACCTATTTCATGTGCATGAAATACTCAGCATAAGATTAGTATGTATACAATATTCAAATACCTACACATATTAGTATACATTATTCATGTTTCTATATACATTCAAGATATGTTGAGATGTGTTTTTATCTTAAAGGGATTTATAACCTACCTATGCGCCATCTTACATAACAAAATGTAAATAATCACGTTTCCACAAAGGAATGAAGAAAAGAGTAAGAGATGTGGAGGAACTTTTGACTAACTTAATATTTGTACTGCGTTTGGGGAAATAGGTAGGAATTTCACTGTAAAGAAATAGGAAAAGAATGGCATGCACAAAGAAGCAAAACCAGAAAAAGTAAAGGAGAATTTCTTTTAATTTCTCATAAAATTAGATATTAGATTTTCTAATTTCTCATAGCCACATAGCATATGGATGAGAGAGATGAATACTACATAGCAAGGTATCCTAGGAGCATTCATCAATAAAGCTCTGACTTAGGACATGAGGTTGCTCCTGTATAAGGCATAACTTTGTGGTTACTCTGGGAGGACCCAGATACAAATAAGCACAACTCCAGAACATATGAAAGGAGGGAAATGATTAATACACTTTGGGCACTTACATGAAGTAAAAACTAAAAATCTGGAAAAAATATATCAAACTGAAAACAGTATCACCTTTGAAAAGCAAGAAATACTAAAGGGCAAACAAAAGTACTAACTTGGGGCTTGTTTACCCTTTCACACTCTGACTGATGAGCACGGTTATTTTTTCACAATAGCACTGCATATGTTGCTTATCTCTCAAATAAATTTTGTTTACACAAAAGGAAATGTTCTATCAAATAATGGTCAAATATCTGATAATATAAGAAGTGTGGACTTGGGGATGAAGCGTTAGTATAGTGGATAGGGCATTTGCCTTGCATGCAGCTGATTTGGGTTCAATCCCTCACATCCCATGTGGTTACTGGAGCACTTCGGGGAGTAATTCCTGAGTGCGTAGCCAGGAATAATACCTAAGCACCTCCAGGTATGACCCAAAAAGAAAAAAAAGAGTGTGAACTTTAAAAAATTAATGTTACTACTTTTAGTTGTCAATGGGGCAGGCAACTAATAATTTGAGCTGCACTTAGGAAGCATAACATTTTGCAGATGAAATTATCTTTGAGCCAATAAGCAAATAGGCCGGTAGAATTTTTGTAGTTTATGATGAATGTAAACACATATATTGCATAAAATTTGTATATATAAATTTATGAAACAATGTCTATAGGAGGCTCACCAAACATATATTCAAACAAGATAATATGATAATGAATACAATATGAATAACTAAGAGGATTGATTATTTTTTTTAAATACAGAGTGTTTAAGATATCAAAAAGATATATTTGGGAAATTTCTCAAAGACAACAAAGCTAAATATAGAGTCACATGAGCAAAATCAGATTTCAGTTTAAATTTGGTGGTAATCTCCATTAAAATAGTTGAAAAGTGAATGGAGTAAAACAGGTTTCCAGGTAGTAAGTGGAATCAGCAAGACAAAGAGTAAACAACATTAAAAGTAGGACCTTGAGAAGAAAACACCAATGAAGAGAAGAAAACGATTCTTTCGCTCATTCATTGACAACTATTACTTTTGAAGGATCCACAACCCAACACAGTACAGTACAGTTTTCCCTCTTTTCTTTCCTTAACTTTCCATTTGTTACTGCTGCCATGACTAAGAGTCACACACATATGGCAATGATACTCATGTACCTTTTAATGTATTCACTAGAAATTGCACCTACAGTTGTGGTGTCCACACACCTGGTTACGTAGCAATCTTAAATGAGAGTCATGTGGGTTTTGCAGAAAGCAGAGCTGTTAGACTCAAAAAGCAGTTACTAGTACTATGCTCAGCACCTATACTGACAACTCATGAACATACGTTTGCTAGTCAGGTACTGAACTAGGGGCCACAGAGTGTAGATTTTAAGGAAAGAATGGAATACTGGGCAAATGCCATGGAAATCACCCTTATGGAGCTTTTATCTACTGGAAGGCGAATGCTCAGTATCACTAACAGAGCTTTCATTGCCTTTATAGTGGCATTTCAGCATCACATCAGCCTTCAGAATAATATTATCTTCATAAATATGAAGATATGAAGTCTACTAAATGGGAAAATGTGCCTTAAATCATACAACTATGAAGTGGCAGAGACTTTTTTTAGAAATCCAAGTTTGTTCACCACACCTATAAATGTATGTGACATTACCTCCTAAAAAGTGGTCAAGGTAGGACTCACAGAAGAAACTCTGGAATCAAGAAAATGAAAAGAATTCTATGCTACTAAAGATAAGGACAGGGTCAAGGACCTGATTAACCAAATACCAAGATAATTATAGATTAAAGATCATTCATTTGATTATTGGAAAGTCCTATGTTTATTTCTTTATTCATTCAATAATCATTTATGAAGCATGTGGTGTTACTACATGAGCCTTGATAGACCCATTTCATTGCATGGGGATGTAAGACAATTGCAAAGGATTAAGGAATGACTGGGATAACAAAATAATTTGTTAAGACTACTTAGAGAAATTAGGTTTTGAAATTTATTGAAACAGTTTTTAGGCTAGACTATAGGTTATACTAAAGTAAGCAGCAGAAAAAGGAGTCAGTATAATGAGACTGAAATTTTAAGGAAATGGGATGATGGTGGAAAAACATGTATCTTACAATGTTAAAGTAATAGGGATGCAAATTTCTGATGCAAATGCCCATCTTTAAAGAGAAATGTCCTTTTCACTGATGGGGAATAGAATAAAACAGAATCCATGAGAGATTTTAATGTTAATGGAAACATAGGAAACTGTACTAAAAGCTATTATTCATATATTTTTAAACCATGAGTTTTAGGCTGGTGACTTCTACACAGATGAATCAACTTGGCAGTTGTTACAGGTTTGTGGTTCCTACACTGCACTGCAGACCAATTAAATCAGAACAATTTGAGGTTCCTTCAGGCAAGGATGTCCGAGTTTGGTTTCAAAAAAAAGGTGGCAAGAATTAACTATGTGGGAAGAAATGGAGACATTATACATGGTGAACTGAGAAAATGGGATTAAGTAGGGTCCAGTAAAGAAGCTAATTTATCTATAACAAGGAAGCAAAAAGAAAGTGAGAAAGAAAAAAAAAGAAAACCTGGTATGTGGGCAGATCACAAATGGTCTTTATAAATTTCCAAATTTCTATGAAGTGGGAGTAAAATGTGTTTCCTATTACTTGCAATCATATGCTGTACTGTGTAGGATCTTAACAGTGTTTCTCACCTTTGTCTTTATGGTCACTGTCTGGGTATATGTAGGTATTCAATAATTAGTAGTTAAAAGAATAAGAAAAATACATAATTTAGTCAAGCATCTCTTCCAAAACTTGGAATACTTGAAAAAAGCAGAACTACCTCAGATCTAATTCCTGTTGATTCATCAAAAAATGCTTTTCCACATCCCATTCAAATAATGGCCTTATAAGATATGACTTCAATCTCTTTATTCTTAATCTCATCAACAGTAAAATTTTTATATACTAGATTTGTCCCAAAGTTTGACAAAAGTGATAAAAAATTGGGCAAAAGAATTTATCATCAAATCAGGGGCCAGAATGATAGCACAGCAGGTAGGGTGTTTGCCTTGCAAGCGGCTGACCCAGGTTCGATACCCCACATTCCATATGGTCCCCTGAGCACCGCCAGGAGTAGTTCCTGAGTGAAGAGCTAGGAGTAACCCCTGAGCATCGCTGGGTGTGACCCAAAAAGCAAAAAAAAAAAAAAAAGAAAGAAAGAAATTATCATCAAAGCTAACAGTTAACTGTAAATCATAGTACAGTATGTAGGGCATTTCTCCTGTGCACAGAAGACCAGGAATCCCATATTGTTCCCAGGAAACCCCAGGAGTAATTCCTGAGCATAGAGCAGGAGTCACCCTTAAGCATCACCTGGTGAACCTACCAACAAAATTAACCAATCAGAAGTGAAATGCCTTATTGTGACCCTTATCTGTGGCCATAATTAATTTGATAACTGGTTCTTGCCTCCTTGTGTTCATCTGTTTTTCATGCTTCACTGTTATCATCACCCTTTAAATTTCAGTTTTTCATCTTGTAGAGACATTTGACCATGATTATCTTCTATGATACTCTATGAGTTTAAGAGGGAAAGAGTTTATCCTACCCAAACTTCGCAAACAATGATTTCATTAAACCAGGGGTCAGTTATGAGACCCATCCCTTTCAAGGCCTAAACTTTTATTGCTTAATTTTGATTTGAAATGGCAATGTTTCTTGTCTCATCACCAATGAATGAATCAATAGGGATGATAAGCAGGACATCTCCAACCAGCAATAAAAAATAAGGCCCCATGAGAGATCTATGTACACACAATTGTGTGGATGCTCCTGTCAGGAATCACCCTGGCCTTCCCATTGGTGAGTCACAAAATCAAGGTCTTTGTCTCAAGTCAGCCTGGTAACCACTCCCTGAGCGGGAGGGTGAACAGACTGGGCAACTAACACAGACACTAATCATGAGAATAAAGGGTGAAGATGAGAAACCCTCTGCGATTTTATACCTTATAATAACAGTGGTAATAATAGCCACTTTGGACGTCCAAAGCCGCTAAAAGCATTAACATTTCACATGGTGCACGTCCTCAGAAAGCAGATCAATATTTATTCTTCCAAGTGGGTCGAGTATACAGTCAGGGCACCTCGAGGTGAAAGTGTCACCCTGCCAGCGTCTGCCTCAGAACTTAGAGATTACATCCCCCAGTTCATTATGCCAGAATAATAAAGTGACCCTGACCAGCTGAGTATTCATGAACAGTTATGGTGGCTGGGAAGCAGAGGGCTGGGCTAGGCGTTTGGAGTTTGTTGTGCTAAACAGCCTTCGAAGGCACAGGGCGCTGTTCAGTGGAGCATGACTCTGGAAGGACAAAGGGACTGGTGCTGTGCACACACACACATCACAGCAGGCCTGTCTGATTTTTCCAGGGCAAAACTTATTTTTTTCAGAGTACTCCTGACCCAACTCATTTTATTTCATTGCCATAAATTATGAAGAACGAGAAAGAGAATTGGAGATACCTTCCTCCGTATCTTTCTCTCTCGTTTTCTCCTTCACCCATCTTCCCCTCTCTTTTCGTACCCCCACTCTTTCTCTCCAGCCGTATCTCTCCCGCACTTTTCTCTTGTTAGTGTTAGTGTGTACTTCACTGATTTCTCTGATTAAATAAATCAACTCTGCACGGTTTAGTTCGGCAGCGTCAAACAACCACAGCCCATTTAGAGGTAATCATCCCGCACAACTAACAAGTCACTCAGACCATACTTTTGGAATTGGGCTCTTTTTGTTCTGTCAGTTTGAAGAGTGCAGCGGGTGTGCTTGATGCAATTTAGAGGGGAGCTCTTTCAGAGCTTTCACTCAGGAACGCGTCGGGAGCTCTGGGGTAGAGCTTAGCCAAGAAAAAGGGGAAGAAAGCAAGTCTGCATTGACAGCTTGATCCCAGAGAGAGGCGGCTGGCTGCTCGTCTAGCAGGTCCTCTGGGTGTGGAAGAGGCTGGGGCAGGAGCCTTCCCTGGGAGCGAGCCCTGTGCCGCCAATGTTAAAGGAACAATTACTTGCCTGTGCACAGCTCAGTGTTTGCTACTGCTGTTTCCTTCAATAAAACCTCTTTCCCTTGCCAATTGGAGCCTGTCAGGCAATAATATTTTTCATGCACTATACACATGCTAAAATGCCCTTGTGTGTTTTTAACACTTTTACAGTTGATAACAATAGGCATGCCTTTTCGAGAAAGGTGAAAAGCGTTTGTTACAAGTGCAGAGCAAAGGCAAGACTCAAAGTTCAGTATCGTCCAGCTAATCCCGCCATAGAGCACAGCCTGTGTGCAGGGGAAAGGAGAAACAGATGAGCAGGTTGTGAACTTGTGGCTGCAACTGAAGTTAAATTAAAAAAAAAAAAAGTTTTGTCCAAACCCACTTGTCCCTCCTGAGAGGTGGGTGATAACACAATCAAGTTAGGTTGAGCATGCAGCATCATTAAATCGGAATACACATTTGGGTTCATCTTCAAACAAGGGTGATAGAGAAAGAGAACATGTTATTTCATAGACAAACCACTTAGAACTCTTAGAAGATGTATCCACTATGGCCAGAGGAACTAGCACAGTGGTTAAAGTATTTGCTCGCATGCAGTTGACTAGGTTCAATTCTGGCAGGAAATAAAGTTACCTCCACCCCCCACCTGGTCCCAGCACAACCAGGAGTGACCCCTGAGCACAGAACAGGAGCTGTCCCTGAGCACTATTTAGTGTGGTCCAACAGTAATAGCACCCATCTCAAAACACTTATAGAAGAAAGATAATAAATTGCACTCAGAACAAACTTTTGAATGAAAATAGGTATTAATTTTTTTCATTATTTTCTATAATGGATAATAAAACATACTGACTTGTATATGAGTTGTAATCCAAATGAACATACTATTAGCCATATGATTAACAGTAGATGGTATAACAACAAACTCACAAGTTTCATTGGATTACCTCAATAAAAGTTCATTCTGACTACCTAGAACTATAAGCAGATAGATTATGCGTGGTTGCTATTCACTTGGGAATCCAGGACTTATTTTATCTGATGACCTCTCTCACAGTTGCCTTCTATACACTTTGCTAAAGGGAGTCCAATTTTTATTGCTTTTTTTTTGGGGGTGGGGTCACACCCGCAATGCTCAGGGGTTACTCCTGGCTCTGCACTCAGGAATTACTCCTGACGGTGCTCGGGGGGACCATATGGGATGCCAGAGATTGAACCTGAGTCAGAGACATGCAAACGCCTCTACCCGCTAGGCTATCACTCCGGCCCCTGGCCCAATATTTCTTAATATGTGACCTTTGCAACATTCTTTAGGAGAAAACTCTGGAAATGAGGTTCATAGTTTCAGCAGCCACCACTTCTGCCAGAACTATTTGTGTGCAAGAAAGTCAAATATGCCATGAAAATAATAGTTTATATGCCAACAATTAAAAAAAAATATTTGGCTAAGTACTAACCTAGCCAGCCTCTGTCAGCATAAAAAAAAACCTTGATTTTTTTTCTTAGCCATATTTAAAGCATCAAATCAATGCAAGCAAGGAGATTTTTAAATATAATGTCCTTATTAAATACACTAGCACAACTGATCACTAAATTAAATTATTTTATACAATATTCTTCCTCAGCTTTCTCTGGTTTTCCGCTTCCTGACTCTCCCTCACTCTCCATCGGTCCCTTTTCTAATATCTGTACCAATATCCTGATAGTGAAAAGCAAAATATAATTTTGCACTTTTTATACATCTTATACTTCTTACCCCAAAAGAGCATATTCAGTTTATCCTTTCTCTTGATTCACCACTTATCTTCTTTTTTAATATCTCTTCTCCATAAAGGGATATCCTCACTTGTATCCCCAGAATCTCTGTTATAGCATTTATTTGATATTGATCAGGATTTGTCTGTTCTGGATTCTCTCGACTAGAAGCAATTGAAAACTGACTTACATATTTTATAAGAACAGAGACTGCCACAGAGACACTTTATTGAATCCATTTAGAAATGTTATGATATAGCCCAACTGAACTTTAGTAGACAAAGAAAAAAGAAAATGTAATTGAAACTTAAGTACCGCTTTATCAGCAATAAATGACCCAAAGGAAAAAAATTAATGAGAAGAATATGTATATTCTTCTCCCAAAAGTATCAGACTCTACTTTTTGCTTTTAATTATCAACATTTCCATCATACTTTAAAAAGGTAAACAACCTTGAATGTTTCACCATATTCCAGTAATGCACTTTTTGAAACATTTCCTTTCCTTTGTATATTTATTTAGCTAAAATAGAAGAGAGAAGAAGGACAAATAACTGAGAAGCGGCACGCCAAGTATCCTTCTCTCCAAAATAGTTTGTTACAATAAAAGAAAGAAAGGAGAGGAAAATAGAGAAGGGTATGGATGATTACTGAGTCTCTAATTGTAAAGCAATTTGGGGACAACTTAATATCAGTAATAAGAAAAACAGTTTCCTACTCAAAAGGAGGAATGAATGCTAAAAAGGAGATACTCCTCAAATTTAACTGAGTGAAGAGATTTTTATTCACAGTGAAACAAATATTTTATTTTCTTTGACATATTTTATATCTTATTCTATCCATTCCGATTTAAAAACTTGCTTACTTAAACATAAAAAATACCAATTCCAAATAGTTAGCATATATTATGCTCAACATGTAGTAGCCTGTTCAACTGGATATCACAAAGCCCCTCTATTGTAAATAATTTCCATTGTTTAGTAAATTTCTATAATAATGCCACTATATTATCACTATTGTTGATTACACCTACTTTAGTTATCATTTATTTTACCTTTTAGATCTACTTTATCAGAGACTGTACCACAAAACAGTTAAAAACCCGTATTTTCCGTAATCAGACTTCCTGGTCTTAAATACCAGCTCTACTCACTATCTATAATTATGTACTCACAAATTTCTTGAGCTTTTAATTATCCTGAATTGCTTCATATGTAAATAAAGGTAGTAATATTACATAATCCATAGGACTATACTAAGGAATCATTAATTATATACACTGAAAGCTTTACAGTACTATTGGGTACATTGAAAGCCTCTACAATATAGCAATCATAGGTTTTCCTTGCTATCTAAAGAAGGCAATTCTAAGAAATCTCATTGGTGACACGTAAAGAAGCAGTTTTCATAAATTCTCATGGGAAATATTTCAGTTTTTCCAGGACTACCCCCACAAGTAATCAATTTAGTCATAACAAATAACACAGCAAACCTACTATATCAAAATGGAATCAATGCAAGCCTGATATGATACACAACTGCTTCCACCTGACTGCTGCAAAACCAGACACTTATTTTCTTTTCCTCCCCACCCCTTGTTTTTAGATTTTTTTTAAATATACCCTTTGGATTTATTTTTTGTTAATGAAAGTATATATTAACAATTTTCTAATAACTAAGGACTAGCTTAGATCTTTCATAAAATGTAAATGGCAAATGTGATTTTTTTTTAAAAAAGTGGAAGATACTGTAGAGAAAGGGCAATATCTATTCAACTTTTATATTTCTTTTTTGGGGGCAGTGAGATGGTGGAGGGACTCCTGAGCAATTCTTAGGGAGTGCAGAGGCCATTCTTGGCTATTTCCAATCAGTTCCTGGTGTCTCAGTGTCTGACTCAGCAGTCCTGGGTACCACCATAGAAACCTCGACAGTGCCAAGGAGGACCACCAGGGTCATACCTGGCAGTGCTCAGAGACATCTAGAAATACACCAGAGATGCTCTTGGGGGGCATGAGTTAAAAGGGTTTGGACTCAGGTCTAAGTACGTGCCAGGCATCCCACCAAAACAATAACCAAATTGTTCAAAAGTCCATATTTAAAAATCCGTGATATAAGACAAAATCTCCTTGTCTTCCATTCTCACTGTGCTCTTACCTGATCACACACCCTGACCCCTGAACTCTCTCCTCAGCCCCATCAAATTTTCTTTTCTTGTATCTATTTTCTCCCATTCATCCTACTTTACTCTGTTTTCTTGCTTTATTAATAGGTTTAAATTCATTTAGATATCATTATTGACATACAAATTGGAAAATCTGGGTTTTTTAGCTAAAGTAACCCTCCCGTTGTATGTTTTTTTAAATATATTTTATTATACCACCATGAGATAAACAATTACAAATATGTTCATGTTTGGGTATCGGCCATACAGTGTTCCAGCATCCATCCCTCCACCAGTGCCCATTTCCCACCATGGTTTTGGTTTTTGATTACATGCAACAGTGCCTGAGCTTACTACTAACTGTTCAGTTCAAGGATCACTCCTGTCTGGGCTCAGAAGACCACATGCCGTGACAGGGATAGAACAGAGATGGACTGCATGAAAGCCAAGCATCTTACCTACTATGTTCTCACTACAAGCTCTAACCCTTCCCTTATCTTAACAACATTTGATTCTTTCAATTATTCACTTTTTCTTAAAATATATTCATATTTTAATATGAGAAGAAAAAGTCTGGCAATGAGAAGAAAAAATCAGATAAACTATACCTTGTAGACATAGTCTAGGTCTCATTCACCTTTATGGGATCTACCAGAAGGTAGCATATTGCCAGATACATAAGTCCATGGATGAGTGAGTGAATTGCTTTCTTGTTTTGAATTAATCTGTTAGTTGGGTTATTGTTCGGGACTTTATTTTTTTTTAATTTTTTAAATGTTAAAAAACCATGACTGACAAATTTCCGCATAGTACAGTTGTCACAAATATTCATTATTCAACACCAGTTCTACCCACTAAAGAGCCCCTCCCATCAACAAAGGCCACAGCCCACCACCCACTCCCCATTCCCACACCAGCTCCCCCAGTTTGCTGCAACTATGTTAGTCATGACAATGTATATATGGGCAAGGGCCTGTGAAGGACCTGGCCCTAAACTTGGTTGTTGTCTAAGCCTGGTGCACGGCTGCGAAACAGCCACACCCGTGGGCAGCAGCTGAAGCAGCTGAGCATCTGGTCCCTTCTCTTCTCCAGCCTTTCTGATCATGGAGGCTGCGGGCTCGTAGACACACCCACTGGGTCATTGGAGGTGGGGAAGGGCCTCAATCCCCGCTCCAAGTGTTTGGGATTTTCTTAAGGATTTTTTTAAATGAATGTTGATTAACTTCATATGCCTCAAAACAAACATGAATTTAGGGAAAGGTGCTATAATTCACATTACTTGTATATTGTTTATTTTAAAACAGATAAGCATATTAAAAGATAAGTCTGGTTCATAATTGAATAAAGATTTAATACTATAGATTTCTTTTTTGAGGGGAGAAGAGTCACACCGGAGATACTAAGGGGTGATTCCTAGCTCTGTACTCAGGAATCATTCCTGGTAGTGCTCCAGGGACCATATGGGATGTCTATAGAACTCAGGTCAGTCATGTGCAAAGCAGGCACCCTATCAGCTCTACTATTGCTCCGGCCCTAATCCCCTATATTTCTAAGGTCAGTGTTCTTCCAGCAGTAATATTTGTCTAAATGAGACTCACAGCAAAGTTGTTTAACAACAGCAACAATGTAATTTATTTTACATTAAAACATAATATTACGATACTAAAAGTCACATTTTTACTAAAGGTTGAAACTGAGGCAGTAGCTAATTGTTTTTTAATATTCAAATCATAAATTGAAAGCATTTTGTTATCACTAACAAAATGCCCACACCCTCATTTCTTCTTCATAGATTCACCAGACACCAAAGATCAAAGCTCTTCTGATCCACAGAGACACAAAATAGTCTTGCAAATGCGTATAAAGGGGTTGGAATTAAGCATACTTCTGGTATCTTTGCTTTTTTTACAGAAAAAGAATTCTAAAGCAGGTAGAACATAAACAGTATACACTGACTCTTGACACACCACTGCTTTCTTAAACTAGAATAATAAAAATTTGCAAATGAACAAAAGAGTGGGAGGTAGATATCTGATTTACAATGTTTTTAAGATAAAGAACACTATAAAAAAGATCAATGTGAATAATAAAGCATTGTTAACTGAGTCATGACATTTCTATTCTAGTGACGACTTGAACAGCAGAACTGCAAATGAGCACCTTGTGCCACTTTCAAAGTGGGAGGAAGACATATAATTATAATTCTTATACTGACGAGAATTCAAGAAAATCTGGGGAAAAGTTTATTGAAAAACATATTGACATATCAGTATTATAAATTACTTTCTCTTATTAAACCAAAAAAAAATCTTTTGTTGGCTAGCTCATCATGGCACAAAAAGGTGTTTCAGGAAAAGACATACCTGCCTTAAAATCCTTTTCTTACATTGAAAAATATCTACCATATATTTTTTCTGGAACCTTCCCAACATGCTAGCTATATTAGAGAAATATATTTTCAAAACAGTTTTAACCTCCGTTGTCTTGAGCACATATACTAACACTGTCATGTCACCTATTGAAAATTGTCGTGAAAACCTTGTATTTAGTCAAAACTCATGAATCTGTTTTAACGCCCTTTGCAAAAGGAGAAGATGTAATACTATGTTTTCACTTAATATACATTTCATCCATCTCCTTTTTTTTGTCTTGGATAGTTAAAGAGGAAAATCTGAAAGAATTACATTGATGTTATCAACTGCAGTGCTTTAATAGAGAACAGAATTGGAAATGGCATTTTGTTGAGTGAACTTCTAAATGAATGAAAAAAAAATCAGCTGAAATTTTTCCCTAATGTTTAACTCCATTGATGTCTCAAAGGGTAGACTCTCAAGTGTGGAGGAAGCTCTCTAACTGACCCCATTACTGCCTCTAGCACTCATGAAGGCAAAGGGGCAGTTGTAAAGTCAGACACTTAGTGCGTATTGTGGAAATTATAGTGTTGTGTTAAATGTATCCTCTGTAGGGTGCTTTCCAATCTTCAACGAACACAGTCATTATGCACTGCCAAGAAGAAAACTAAGCATTTTTCTTTATAAAAAGCACCACCATTTATAAAATATCTGGAGCCTATCCAAAGAATTTCCAGAATAAGGACTTCCAGAATAATAAAAGCAAAACAGCTCAGCCATTGAAGCTTCATCACCAGCTGCAGCTGGTGTCATTCCCACGTGAGAATGTGGGTTATTCGCTCACTATTGACATATTCTTCAAAGAATTAGGAAGAATACATTATGTCTGATCCATGAAAAATACTTTGCTCAAACTTTAAATGAGTTTACAAAAGGTATATATAAAATATATACTCACTTCTTTCAGTTAACTAAATTTGTTTCATCAATATTCAGTTATTTCCCACCAGCTTATTAGTATTAAAGACAACAGAAATTTGGTTTTTACACTAATTCAGTGTTTTGTAAAATATCTTTTATGGGCTGAAGAGATAGTACAGTAGATAGAGTGCTGGCCTTGCTCTTGGACAACCCAGAACCAATCCTAAGCACCAAGTACAACCCTCTGAGCCATACCAGGAGTGATCCCTAAGCACAAACACAGAAGTAAGCCCTGAGCACTGCTAGGTGTGGAAATACCCCAACCCCTGTGACCTCAAAAAGGGAGGATATAATATCTTTACTGAGAAGTAATAAAGGTTAACATACATGGAGAATATATAAATATAGATTGTATTGTGCTCTGTATATATCCAGTACAAATATAATGCCAGCTTGTAATCAAAATAAAAAATCATAACAATATAAGACAGGAAGGAAGATATGAAAGATAGATCCACTAAGTTCTATAAGAGAACTTATTATATTTTCCTCTTTTATATTATCCTCTAGGATTAAATAAGAGAATATAAAATAGGATGAGGTAAAGGTCTACATATGTGATGAAAACAATGAGATGCTAAGAAAAAAACAGTGACCACTAGGACACTGTTAAGCATGGATAAAATGATGGGAATAGAAAAATCTGAAATACCAGTATTGAAGTTGAGCTTAAAACAGGGCACCAGTATTTAGGACTCTGAACAGCTCTGAGTATAAGAATCTATCAGATCTCTCATTTTATAGAAGATTTATTTATTTATTTATTTATTTATTTATTTATTTATTTGGGAATTTTGAGTCTCACTCAGTGATGATGCTTAGAGTTTACTCCTGGCTCTGCACTCAAGAATTACTCCTGGCAGTGCTCAGGGGACCGACCATATGGGATGCTGAGGATTGAACTTGGTTAGTCATGTGCAAGGCAAACACCCTACACTGTACTATTGCTCTGCTGCTAGGAGCAGAGATCTTAAGCATTTCTGAAGAGAGGCACTGAACTAGTTTCTACAGTCTACAAGAAACTTTTGCTTGGAAATAAAAATAAAGGATGGTAGTTAAATATAATCTAAGCACTGTAAGAATATTTGTATTTGAATTACTGAATTGTGATATATTAATGCTTCACATTTTTCTCAAAACAAGCGGGGTTGACCTTGAGCACTTTTGCTTCATCTTTCAAAATTTCAGTTGTGTCCTAGCTCATAATAGGCAAATAATAAATGAACACTTTGACCAAAAGTATTGTCAAATATTAACAGCATGATCCAGATAATCAAACTAAAAGCTTGGAGGATACTGAGACTCTCCTAGGTAGAGTTTAACCATAACATATGCCAGGTTTTCTATTGCTATCTATTTAAAGCAAATTGCTTAAAATTAGAAATATACCAAAACTCAGGTCCACAGAATCAGAGATTATGATGGTGTAGCACAACAGTGTATATTTAAGTAAGCATTCGAGCAATTATGTGAATGATAGAGTTTATCCAGGGTATTATAAAAACAAAATCTAGGCAGGCCTTTACCAATGCATTACATAAATATTAAACCACACCAGTTGGATTCAATAAGTTGCAAAAAGTATTGTTCTCTAGTGACCTTAATGATAAAAAATGTACTTCCTTCAAAATAAGAACCCTATCTGCTGGTGACTTATGAAGCTCTCTTGGAGAGACAAAATATATGCTCTTTCTACCTTGTCACAATTATTGAATTGGAATCTACTGATATATTTATACTTTTTAAATAAATAACCAAAGAACAGCTTCAAACAAGATATGAATCATAGTTTCAGTGTGAATATTCTATTAGCAAGTGGTTAGGCAGTTCATAAAGCCCTGAGTTCTATGTTTCTGTCCTATGTACCCTTTTTATTTTAGGATTTTTGCACCATAACCAGTGTGTGCAAGGGTTACTCATGGCTCTGTGCTCAGGGGACCATTAAGTACCAGGGACAGTGTTTGGAATGGTCACTAGCAAGGCAAATGCCTTAACCGGTGTGCTAACTCTCTGGCCCATTAAGTATTATTCCTTCAGATTTTCTGTTACTATTTTCAACTTTTTGAGCTTCTGTAGTTGGCTTTCAATTAAAGTGAGATTAATCCAAAGCAGATTTAGCAATGGTTAAGAATTGCTTTGCTGAAAGCCTGCTCATCCAAAGTACTAAATTATAAGCACAGAGACACAAATCCATAAATATCAATTATTTAAAATAATTTAGAATGCATAGTTTTATATAACTCATTTCACAAAAACAGAAATGTCAATGAGCTCTTAACAATAAACCAAAATGACTAATTTTGACTTCATGGAAATAAAAAATAAACGCATTTCAGAAAGCTAGGACTTCAAGAATTCAGCTTCAGAACAACTCAGAATTTTACCCCAAATTCTCCATTGCTTTGACTATTCTCCATTGTTTTGACTATTCTCCTACCTTAAACAGTAGTTTGCCTACAGAAAGAAACTAGTTTCTTTATGCATTTAGCTTTGTGGAAGGCTTATGGGACATAAAAACCCTGAAATCTGAAGCATAAAGGGAAGAGGTAATAGTTAATATTGTTATTACATAATGAAACAAAGCCAGAGCATTCACCTGCTTTACAAAGATTTCCTCCCTCCCCTATTGGCCCCCGCATGGCACAACTGTTCCTTTTCTATGACAACTTAACTGATAAAAGCTCTTACAGGAGGACCAGGAGAATAATCTAATTTATGAGGTGAGGACCAGCACTCATTATGTAGTTTAGTGGTGCCATACAAAATAAATATAGACCACCATGAAAACAATAGCTTGACATAATTCTATGAATCAATGTTCTAGGGAGTAGGAGAAAAGTCAAATCACCTTACCTTTCATTGCACAGGCTCTGTCTTATCATCTCTATCCCCATCTCTCCCCACCCATTTCATTTGACCTGTGGACCTGATTGGACTTTTGTCACTAGTCATTAGTCATTAATGGGACTTGCACACAGAATTCAGATTGAAGGTGACATGGACTAGATGCTTACTAATAATATATGTGTTGACATATTTGCATCCTTTATCACTTGTATCACTTGTCTTCCCGTTGATCATCGATTTGCTCGATCAGGCACCAGTAACATCTCCATACGTCCTGTCAAATGCTAGTGTAGCCCAAGGGCATCTGCTCACCCAGGAACATGAAGAACCTCAAATCATTTCATCAGGTCGTAGGAATGAGGACTATAATTGTTACTGGTATTTGGCATATCAAATATGACACGGGTAGCTTGCTAGACTCTGCCATGCGGGTGGGATACTCTTGTAGTCACCTCTAATCTTGAGCATTTATTGATGAACCACATGGTTGCTATGTGGCCACATGAGCCAGACTTGTGATCAGCTCTTCTGCTGGTTGGAGCTCTGATGAGTGTGGAGTCTGGATGTGGAAAACGGCTGCTCTCAGTGTGGGGGTTCCTCTGGTTTCTTACCGAGGTTCTGCTGGGGTGGCAGGCCAGCGCTAGAACCCGCATTTCTTCCAGGGTGCCTCATGATCAGCTGGGCACAAGGAGAGCTGGTAGCAGCTCTGCCCTGTGTATGTGAGTCTCTGAATCAGCATACCTGGGCTGAGCTTGAAAAAATACTGCAGGGAGTGTCTCTGTCTAGCCGGGCTTGTGGTCAGCTCTCTACTGAGTAGAGCTCTGACGAGTAGGGATTCCGGATTTGGAAAACAGAAGCCCTCATGGTGTGGGGTTCCTCTGGCTTCTTGTGAGGTTCTGCTGGGGTGGCGGGCCAAGGCTAGAACCTGCCTTTCCTCCCTGGCACCTCGTGATCAGCTGGGCACAGGGAGAGCCAGTAGCAGCTCTGCCCTGTGTATGTAAGTCTCTGGATCAGCATACCTGGGCTGGACTTGAAAAAGACTGCTGCAGGGTGGGTCTTTGACGAGCCGGTATTGTGATCAGCTCTTCTGCTGGGTGGAGCTCTGATAATTGAGGAGTCAGATATGGAAACTGGCAGCCCTCATGGTGTGGGGGGTTCCTCTGGCTTCTTGCAGACTCTGCTGGGGTGGCGGGCCAGGGGCAGAACCTGCCTTTATATATGAGCTCTTTTTTTTTTTTTGCTTTTTTTTGGGTCACACCCAGCAATGCTCAGGGGTTACTCCTGGCTCTGCACTCAGGAATTACTCCTGGTGGTGCTCGGGGATGCCGGGATCGAACCCGGGCCAGCGCAGGAGGGCCGCATGCAAGGCAAATGCCCTACCTGCTGGGCTATTGCTCCAGTCCCTATATATGAGCTCCTAACAAAGACCAAAACCAATTTGCATCCTTTATATAGACTCTAAAGTCCTCCATAGCCGATTCATGTATCATTCAACTTTGTATCTCTTGCATTTACTATATTGATTAAGAGGAAGAACTATAGGCTTCCAAATACCCAAATACAATTCTTACTCTAGTGTTTACTATCTTTGGAGCACAACAATGAATAATGTACAACCCCTCTCTTAGTTGCATTTTTCTCACTAGACAAAACTGAACTTATAATAATGTCATCATTGAGTGTTGTGAAAATTAAATAAGAATTCATTTAAAGCACTTAGCCTAAGCTTCTCACAGTGTGAAGTGAATGTTAACTATCGTTATTTTTATTATTATAGCAGGTGCTAAATGAATAAATGAATGGAAAAAATTGGTGTGTGGGAGATGGATGACACTGACTAGCATGTACAGTTTACTCCACATCTACAATTCTGTACTTTCACATTGAACTTTCAAAGAACTTAATATCTGCAACCATTCACTAGTGTTGAGTAATCTGAGCTTTCTACAAAGTTCCTACAGAAAAAAACTAGTGTACCATTTCAAATCTGTTATATATATATGTATATATGTATATATGTATATATGTATATATGTATATATGTTTATATGTATATATATGTATATATACAGTATATATAACAGATTACTAAATTGTAAAATAATGAAATGGTACACTAGATTTTTCTTCCATAGGAACTTTGTAGAAAGCTCAGATTACTCAACACTAGTGAATGGATATGTATAAATATATATACATATATATGTATATATATATATATATATATACATTCACTAAAACTTTATGTGAAACACTTCACTAAGTTCAGAAAAACCAAAGCATAAGGTTCTTCCCTCACAGTAGTGAAGAAATAAAGAGGAAATATTAGACAGAAAAAAATTACAATTGTCAAGGACATTCACTGACTTAGGAGAAGCAAATGTGTATTGTTGGGAGTGGTGTTAATGGGAAGAAATTGAAAACGAAAGGAGAAGGTGAAGGCATGTGCCTCTATCATTCATTTTATTAAATAAATGACATAGGGGGACAGATCAATAGTACAGTGGGTAGGGAATTTGCCTTGCACATGGCTGACTCAGATTTAGTTCATAGCACCCCTATGTTCCTACAAACCTGTCAGGAGTGATGCCTGAATGCAGAGTCAGGTGTGGCCTAAACAAAAAATTAATACAATAAAAAAATAAATGACATACTATAACACTTCCAGAGGTATAAAATAATCAAGTAGGCACAACCACTATTCTAGGCACCCATACTTTGTGCACAGAAACTAAGTACATGAGTTGATTAGTTTCTTACCCATCAATAATTTATAGCTCCTATTTAAAAAATACATCTATTTTAATTAGTTGTTTTGATGAAGAATATTCTACAGTAAAGAAATATATTTCCTTAGCTTTTATACAGGCCTTTGGCATTCAAAAACTCAATATTTAAAATATTTATCAAATCTGGAAAACTCATGTTCACTACAAACACTTGTGAAAGAAAAGAAGATGTTCATGAAAGGAGGTTTTATCAGAAAAGTTCTCCTACACAGAATTTTATGACAACTGTTATCATGACAAGTAAAGACTAGCAAAGAAAAGATTTTCTCATACATGATACACATTTATCATCCTAAAATGAGTCCAGTTTCTCACCTGCATTCAGAGTTATTTATTAAAAGCCAAAGTACACATCAATGTATCATACAGTAATTAGTCAATAAAATAACACAATTCATTAAAGTTTCATTTTTGAGTCACCTATTGATGACTTTTCCAGACAACTTGTCATTTTATACTAGTTCTCAGCTTCCCAAAACATGAGTTCCTAATTTTTTATCTCTATAAGCAAAAATAAAACTTTATATATTTTTTGCAAAAATTATGTTTTTATACAAATACATTTTCAGACCAATACATTTTCTTCTAATAACTCAAAGAAATGACTTATTGCATATATGATACAGAAAAGGAAAAACTGAGAATGTTATTGATGCACAATCTTATTGTGCCAATTTTTTTAAAATGTATCATTTTTGCATTTTCATGCAAGAACCACTGGAGATGTTTCAGTAAATTTATTTTTTATGTCTTCTATGGTTGCGCCAGCAGGTGGCAGACAGGAGATAGGCTTGTCTACACCCAGGGCTCTGCCCTGTGGGCCCTGGATGGTTGATGGTCTGACACAGAAAAGACTAGGCCCCTAGGGATGAAACCAGAGTCACGGCAGAGCCTAGCAAGCTACCCATGGTGTATTAGATATGCCAAAAACAGTAACAATAATGGACCTCATTCCCAACGAATGGAGACGTTACTGATGCACACTCGAGCAAATAGATGAACATTAGGAAGACAAGTGAAACAAGTGATGAGTGCTTGTCAGAATTTTAAACAAGATGATATTTGTTCTTGTAATGCAAAAACTTTGATGGAGGGGTGAGAAGTGGGCAGGGAGATAGTTCAGGAAACAGAGTACATGCCAGAGTTGGATCCCTGATATTATGTGCCAACACCACGCTCAGTTTTCCTGAGCATCAAGGCTGGTGTAGTTCTGTTGCCACCCTCCACTTAATATTAATAGGAGTGGCCTCAACCCCACACCCTAGGTATTACTTAGGGTATAAAAAATACTTAACAGGTCAAGTGAAAAATGTATCAGGAGGTCTTGTCAAAGGTGGAAATTATCACAAATGTGTGGGAGTCAGAGGCTAGGCAAGACAGAAAATGGAAAGGTGTGCTAGCAATTGTCAAAAAGTACTAAACCAACCTAGAACCGATCATTAAATACAGGCAAAAAGATACACATGACAACCCTTTAATGCATGTTCTGTAATCCATAGTCTGGAAGGGAAGGAAAAGAGAGAGAGAAAGGGAAATAAATAAAGAACCTGCCATGGAGGCGGGCTGGGGAGGGGGAGGTATCCGGGGACGTTGGTGGTGGGAGATGGGCACAGGTGGAGGGATGGGTGCTGGAACACTGTATGACCAAAACCCAAATATGAACATCTTTGTAATTGTATATCTCATATGGTATAATAAAATACTTTAAAAATACTTAATAGGATTTGTTGAGGATCTTTCATTATCTTTAAACAAAGGATATATTTTTATTATCGCTTAAGTAACACAGTGAGAATAGTGCTAAATTTTATGCTATTGATGTACAAAGTTACTGCACCTCACCCCCATCAAAGTGTCCAAGCCCCTGTAGAACTGCCCATTACTATCAAAGTACTACTGTCCATATGTCACCCTATTCCACCTTTTCATCCCGAACCACCCTCACCCTACCCCCGACACACTGCTGGATAATATGAATTTGGTAATCCCAAACCATGGGACTCTCATTATTAAGTATTGTCTCTTCCCTTGCTTCATTCTCTTTATGCCACAGATGAATGAGATCACTCAGAATGCCCAAAGCTTATACTGAAACTGTTCTGGTTTGTTCTTTAAGAAACTATATATCCTATTGAGATTCCAGTATTCTGATTTCTGTACCTGACATCATTTTTATCATTTGTTTTAATTTTCAGAACAAATACAGAGATACCCAGGGCTTTTTGAAGCTCATGTGTTGCCAGGAATCACACCCTTTCTATAGGCAAAGCATGTTCACTAGCTAGACCTTTGACCCATGTATCCAACATTATCATTATCACTTTTATCCTTGTCCTTAACAGCTTTTTCACCATTTAGGGAAAATAATCACCAGTGTTCCTGGCTCTATGGTCAGGAAACATTACTGGCAGTACTCAAGAATCGTCTTTTGGTGCCTGGGATTGAATCTGGGTGAGCCGCATACAAAAAAATAGTGTTTTGCCACTTCTCTTCAGCCCTCTATTCTTAGCTTCTGAACTGTGGTAGAACTTTACGTGTTTGTTCTCCACATTACTATTAACATTTTCTGCAGTATCATTTCTGTGTTTTATTGCCTCTAGTGCATATTTTAATAATGTAATTATTTCTTTTACTCCTTCAGAATCTTTATTATTTTACCAAGTCCCTTAGAATCTTGTCTGTGGACTTTCCTTCTCAATTTGTTCACTAGTTAAAATTCTTTCACTTATGTGATTTTTTCCTAATAAGCAAATAAGAAGCTCAAATAATGTTTGAAAAATTTATTCTTTTTATGGTAAAAAGTCATTTTAAATTAATTACCATAACAAATATCCAAAGTTCTCTGACCAGTTCAAAAGCACACCTCTTCATAATACTCAGTTTTATGCATAACATGATATGCTGATATCTAAATCAAGGCAAGGAAACAAGGATTGTTCATTTCACTTTCTCACAAGCTAGAATAAATGTGATTATAATAGAATTCTTTACTTCATTTTTAATGGATTTATATGTCATACATCTTTCTCCAGGACTATCAAATGTATATATTATGAATGTGAGAATTTTTCTTGATCTATATAGTCAGAGGTATTTTAGGAAGAAGTTAGAAGTAATTATATCAAGGATAGCTGTAAAAAAATTTAAAGTTGGAGCTTCTGAATAATGTACATTTGGCCTTTGCAAATAATTTTATAATTTCTATTATTATTAATAAATGGAGGATTTTCAATGAGTTTTTTTCTTGAAATTGTCCAAACACTTTATAGAACTGTCCTGTTATTTCTATGACCTAGATTTTAACCTAACTTTGTGTTAGCTTATTTTAACACCCTAAAATATATTCAGAATAGTCTACCTTAATATGCTTGAATGCTGAATATTTTATGCTTGGACAAAGAGCAAACTGTAGGTCTTTCGCCAAGCACAGTCAATGCACTTGAGTATGGGTTACCAAAAACGATGGAGAATTTTTTTCTATTTATTGTTATAGCTCAAATCCTTGTGTCTCTGGTAGGCTTAAAGTGTCATAAATATGCATTTCCATCTGCACATCCTTGTCAGGAATAGTTCTGCTGGGAGGTGTTATGCCACCCAACTACTTCCAGAATAGAGTCTGTTAATCCTGTTACCACTATAGAAACTCAGAGGAAAAGTCTACTCAGGCCACTACTGCAGCTGCTGTGGCTGTAAATGTTCCAGCAACCACACCCTGGGTACCAAAAGGAAGCATAAAAAAATTGAATTTCCTTCAGATGGAATGGATATAGGGGGATGTAGAGAACTAATGTCATCTATTAATTGGACTAGACAATTTCAAAGTTTTGCCTGTAGGTCTTATTAGTAAAACTGCAGGAAATTAATAATTTAACATTTAAATTCATACATACATGTGCACATACAATGGATATATATGCTGCCATATTAACTGGTAAATGCATTATAAAATATGCAAAAGTAGCTTTTAGGATTTAAAAACAAAAAGGGTTGGATATGTGTCCTCCCTTAGGTACATATTTGTCACTTTGGAAACCACTGTAAGCTTCCACCCTATTGACTCTCAGGAGAGTAGATCTTGAACTTCACCATTCAGTTTTTGATAGAATCCGTTCTATGCTGGGCACAACTGTTGGGCAAATAATCCATGAATAAGCACATGGTTTGTTCCCAAATTCCATTCCTATTATAATTCCTTATTTGTTCTGATATTTTGGTTTTATTTCTGGCATCTCCAGAGGCTGTACTTCTCCTACCTTTGTAAAATTGTTTCTTCAGTGGACACTACAGTAAGGGCCTAAATGCTGAGAGCATCTGTGCTTTGTCCAGTTATTGGACAAACCTCAGAGCCCTCAAGACATGAATGCAAGGGGCCAGAGCGATAGCAGAGTGGTAGGGCATTTGACTTGCAAGCTGCCGGGCTGGGTTCAATCCCTAAGTCCCATATGGTCCCCTAGCACCGCCAGGATTAATTCCTGAGTGCAAAGCCAGGAAGACCCTCTGAGCATAGCTGGGTGTGACCCAAAAAGAAAAAAATGAATAAAGTAAGACACAAATGCAAGAACCAAACAAACTAAGTCCAATCGTTAGTTATTCAATAAGTGTTTTCACCCATCTTATTTATCGACAATTAAAGAATGAGTGTTTTTAATGCCCATTAAATAGCACATAGCCCAAGATCTCAGAATTATCTTGTGAATTTAGCAGTATAATACAAATTTTTGATAAAAGCTGTGAATATGAGAATCCTTTTCCCTCTAGTAATATTTTTTTCAGATGTGCCAAATCAGAGACTGAAATAAAAGTATTTTAATTAATAAAAGAAATTATTTTAATGAGAAAGTTTATAATTGGCCAAAGAACAATACAAACTTCTCCTAGTTACTGTCAGTCTGATAATAGCATAAATTGACACACTTTCTTGAAGGTAATCATCAAATTATATTAAGAAATTTCAAAATCTAACTACTAATTTACTACTCCTTCCTTACGTACATACAAAGTACATAAACAAGGAGATACATGAAGTAATCCAGGAATGCAACCATTTGATGCATGAGTATTGTGAGAGAAGCTGGAAACAATCATGATTTTATTGAATGTGGACATCAGTAAATAATTTATGATATATCCTGTAAGAATTACTATGTGTGCTTTTTCTCATTCTATGTTAACTGTCTGCTCTGTCCCCGATACTCCTTTTAGGACATAGCAATTATTTAATACAGATAAACCTGTCATAAAGGTGATGATTTAGTCAAGGGTAGAAAAGTCATATGCTCTAGAAGTAAACAAACAAAAAATATCTCTTGTGTATGTTGGAAAACACTATGAAATCAATGAATGGTGATACATTAGAAATAGTGGTGGTTTAGTCTTATATATACCTTATACAAAGATTTCTCAGTCTTGACACTATTACTTCTGAATGTGTTCTATTTATGGCTTATAGATGAAGATTTGAATATATGCTCAGAAAACCTGTTCCAAGGAAAATAGTACATTGTCATCTGAAAACTAAGACGCCTGACATTCAATCTCTTAGTACATTAGTTATCTGAGATTCATTTAACACTTGCTTCCTCCCAGACTCTGTATTAGATGCTGGGAAATCAAAGAGTAATGCAGACTGCACCTAACTTAAAGGGGGATAAATACATAACTCTCCACAGTACAAATAAACTAAAGTGAGGGTTATAATGGAGAATACCAATCTCCAAACCCTCGGGGTTCCCCAAAGGAGAAATGACATTCAAGTGGAGTAGAAGGCAATGTTGAAAACTCCATGAAAGATATTTATTTGAAGGGCCAGAGCGATAGTATAGTGGCTAATGCATTTGCTGCATGCGTTGACCTGGGTTCAAAGCCCGGCACTTCCAGATATGACCCCAAAACAATGCAAAAGAGATGACAAGCAATGATCTGTTAGGGGGTAAGTTTGGAAAACACAATCATTAGGTAGAAAATAGTTCTTGTTTTCAGTATACACATAAAGTATAAAAACAGGGGCCACAGTTATAGCACAGTTGGTAGAGCATTTGCCTTGCACATGGACAACCCAGGTTTGATCCCCGGCTTCCCATATGGTCACCAGGAGCACCACCAAGAGTAATTCCTGAGTTCAGAGCCGGGAGAAACCTCTGAGCATCGCTGGGTGTGGCCCAAAAAAGAAAAAAAAAAGCAATGAACTAGGAAAAACAGTTCAATATGAGAAAAAATTCTATCTCAATCTCATATAAACAAGTATGAGTTCATAAACCCGCTTATAAATGTAAAGTGTAACAGCCATAGAAATTAAAAGACATAAGTTTAATCGCTAACTTAGCTCCTTACTAGATAAGTAAAATTTTATTGCTAAAATCTCTGACCCTTCTTCATTGATATAACAGTGTTAGTAAAACTTTGCAAAGCTGTGTGAGCCTCAAATGAGATCATGTAACTAAAAGACTTTAAGTGACATTCAAATAATTGTAATGAAAAAATTGTGATAGTTTTCATGTAAAATATTTTAAATAATTGTAGTTTAATTTAAAACCTTATAGTTAAATATAAACAGTAAAAATCAACTGCATACATAATACCAATTATGCATGCATTTATAGGCTTCTTGGCTTCATTGTTTTTTTTCAGAGCCCTAAATCTATTACCAAACCAAGTGTATCAAGCTATCAAGCTATAAAACTGCAAAGCTTTTTTATCTGAGAAATAACATAATCTTTATTTCTTGAGATACTTTATACAAACATTAAAGGGAAGGCAGCAACATAAAAATGAAACGGAGGCTCGTAATTGCAAACTGTTGTTATGTCTGAAGGAGACTCAACCACATCCTATGAGTGAATTGCTCCTTGTTTCAGCTTCTGGTCTAGCTATAGAAGTTTATCACTTAGCCCATGTCTGTCTATAGGTACTGGCAGGCAACAAACAGTCAACAAACTCGAAGAATTAGGGAAAATACACACTATGGCCCTCAAATCACAGTTTCTTAGGAGGTGTTGTGGACACTTGGGGAGGGAAATTGTTTTCATCCTTCTTTTCTTAGATTTTTTTCTTATATTCTAATCCTTTTCACCTTGAACACTTGCTCCTATCCCCCTGGAAATAATTCTTGCTTTTCTCTTTACAAAAAAATAAACACTAAGACTGATTGAAGAGGTTTAAAATGTCCTCCTGTCACGGACTGAGATAAACATTTCATCTAATGTTTTGGGAACAGACTTTTAGCTGGAGCGCCACGGAAGACAAATCAAAACAATGATGCATAAATTTATTTTTTAACTAAAATTTTTAAGGGACATTCTCTACCCAAATCTTGCATTTAAAAGCTATGGGAAGAAAGAGTTTAAGACATTTATTTTATTGGGTCCTGAGCAATAGTACAGTAGTAGTTAAGGTACTTGCCTTGCATACAGCTGGCCTGGTGTTGATACTCACTCAGCACCCCATATGATACCGCAAGACACCCCCAGACTTGAACCCTGAGTTTAGCAGCAGGAGTTAGCTTTAAGCACTGCTAGCTGTGACCCCCAAACAAACAAAAAATGCGAATATTCATCTTATTGATTTCTTTTCCCTACTCTCCTGAAAGATAATAATGAGACCAAAACACTCTATTATTCAACATGACAGTATATACCAATGAAACCAATAATAAGTGCCAAAAATCACTTATTTCTGGTCATTCAATCAGGTGAGACTTTTACAAAACCCTCTTCCACTTGGTTTAAAATTTTTATTTAGCCTTTGAAAAATAAGAAAAATTACTGTTATTTAAATAAAGCTTGCTTATCAATCACTTTAAAAAAATTCATGCCAAGAAATCCTCATCTTTCTTCTCTAAGTTGAGTCAAAGTAAACATTCTTATCATCAGTGTATAAATAATAATGATATATACATCCAGAAAATGTGACTCTAGACATGTCTAATAATTTAATCCAATTTGATAGTAATAAATTCTTTCCTATATTTATATATTGTATTATCACCTACCAACCTGTGAGAAATACAATTCCTATAACATTCCTGTATTCCAGTAACAACAAAATCATTTCATGTGGTTGAATCTACATCTACAAACTTTATATAAAAGGAAAACTATTTTTACTTATAGCATCACTTCAATTAGCTACATTTACCTACTGATAATTATTTATTAATGTTTGGGAAATTATCATTCAAAATGTTACCTCTGCTTTGATTCGACCTCAACCATGAGTAGTTGCAATACAACATTCGAGATGGAGTAAACATAGTCAAACCTGAAAGAATTATAATTATAGCTTAAAAACGGGTCTATATGTTTGAAATTATCCCTCACTTGAAACATTTTGATCAAGAATTAACGTTGAAATCACCCACACTAAAGTCTATCAAGTAATTGTTATATTGGTTTCTAGATTTTTCCACTTGAGAAAAAAATTTAACAAGCTACTATTTTAAAATGGCAATTAGACAATAGAATGGGTAGCCTGAGAACCGAAAAGGAAAAAACATTCTAGTAATAACAAACTATTAGTATTGTGATCATGCATGAAATGTATGTTCTTTACCTTTATAAATAGGTAATATGAGCTGAAGATTGTCTAATCTCTATTATAGTATATCAGATATCTTAGATGCTGGAAAAATTGAATAGCAGGTCAGGTGTTAATCTTGCATATGGCTGGCCTCAGTTCTAGCCCCAGTTCTATCTGGTTCTCTGAGCCCTACCAGGGGCAATCCCTGAGTCAGAGGTAATAAGCTCAGCCAGATGTAGTCCAAAACAATTGAAAAAATATTGGAAAAGAGAGACCAATGAGTACTGAATTTGGGGTCACAATGATTAAACCTGGGTGGCAGTTTTGAAAATAAAATCAGAGATGAATTTGTGAGATATTTAGAAGCAATTAGAAATAAAAACTTAAAAATGATTAGATGGAGGTTCAGGCAAATCAAATAACATTAAGCTTAGGGAAGTGATATAATAATAACAACAACAACAACAAAGATAATAATAATAATAATGGGAGACTTAATTGAACTATGATTTTATCAGGGCTATCAAACTAACCTACTTTGGGGAGAAGTTGAGGGGCTCAGTAGGAAGAGACTCTTATTTTTAGGATATATTAATATATTAACCTTGCAATAAATCCTGGAAGAAAACTTCAAGTAAAATATTCAGTTATAGATTTTAGACTATAGAACTCTTTGACTGTGCATCTCTTGCCATTTTCCTCTAAATTCTCCTTACCTAGCACAGAACTGGGCACACAATTTATACCCAACACCGTTTCCTGGTTGGCTGACTGCATAGAAATCTTGAAACCAACTTCACTAAGATAGTAATTGTCTTTGAACAAGTTGACCTTCATAGGCAAGGTACATAAAATGGAACTAGGTGAGGTGGAATTTATATTTTCTTGAAGGATACATATACTGAAGAGCTGGTTGGAAAAAGAGGAAACAGAGGCCAGTCAGTCAGAATTAAACTAAAACGAGTAAGAAAAAAGGAGAAAGGACAATAAACACAAAAGAATCAGGGAGGAAAGAAAGTATAAGTGCTACTTAATCATAACTTGAATGATTATATAAATATTCAACAGAGAATGCATGGAAGCAGCAATTACATAGCCACATTTGGTGAGCAAAAATAAAAACCGTTAAATGTTTCCATAAAATTTCTGTAATAACTTAAAGTAAATAAATTATTAGCTCCTGTCACATTGATTCATCTATTGCATGTGGGCTCTCAATGAATGTTAATTGAATTAAATTAATAACATTTGCTCAATGGTAATAAAAAATTAATTAACTGCCTGTCTTTTCTGTTACTTAAGTTTATGCTCATTGGTTCTGCAATTACTTCTAGTCCCAACATGAATTTTCTATATCACTGACTTTTGAGATACAATTTGTTTCTTTCCTAAGAAATATAACTAAGATTTTAATTCCTGTCCTAATTCTGTTGCTTATTCTATTAAAAATTATTTACTGTAAGTTAACGTTAAGAAATATGTTTGATCTCCAAATACAGTTTCACAAGTTCCT
>JAJIBD010023431.1:120000-200426 GCA_021461705.1 Cryptotis parvus
ACTTCCTTCTCTTCTTGGATCTGGGACTGTTCAACCATGATTTTAAGAGGAAAAGGCAGAGTAAAATGTTATCAAAATGCCAGAAATATATGTGGTATAAAAATATAAACATGCCCACATAAATTATCTGAAAAATTGATTCCTTCTCTAGGTGATATCACTTCAGTGAGACTCTATACCCTATTTATAATGTAAAGGGCATATTTCATTTGCAGAGCCATTTTCAAATTGATTTGTTGCTATTTGGTCAGCATAGTCAAGTTTGAAGTCATGAACCCCACACCAAATGGAATTTTATTGAGGGCAACTTTTCTGTGACCTGTACAAGAGATATAAGTCATTCAAGAATTTTGTAGACTTCAATACCAACGTTTGCAATTAGAGAAAGTTTGAGGTTTCTTAGAGAAAATAGAGACCAAGGTGGTGGATTACCCTTGTACACATGCCTGGGTTTTGTATTATAAGAGAAATTTTTCTCTTTTCCTGTATGCCCTTTGCATATTCTTACAGAAGAAGCAAAGAATTCTTACATAAAGCAAAGGCCTTTTGAATAGACACAGGAAGACAGTTAAGGCTATGCATTTGTGATATAGGAGTTAATTAACTCGAGATATTTACTCCTGGGCATCCATCATATTTTCTTACTTAAAATCTCAGTTGCCCTTAGATTGATTCTCGCTCTTTTCACACCAAAAGAAGGGTCCTGTTGCAAGACTTGGATGGACCCAGGTCAAGCCGAGAGTAAGCAACCCTGGCCTCAGCATAGGACAAACTAAGTGTCATAAACAGTGTAATAAGCTAAGAACGTGGTCATGAATTAAACTCTGTCCTGACCCAAAAATAAGCAACTGATTTGGGACCCAGTTTGGGTTAGGATAAAACTAACTTTGCCTCAGGACTATAGTCTGGAATATATAATGAGATGTCCCCAGAAAAAGCCACCATTTATAAATATATGTATCTCTTACTGTGCTTGTACAAAGGACTAGAAAGGTTCAGAAATAAATGTTATACCAGCAAATGAAAGGAGAAAACAATATATCCTTAGCTGAGATTTTGTCCTGAGCAGTTCTATAGGCCCGGGGCAGATTCCCCATCTCTGGAGGGAGGTCCCCTGGTAGACTGTCCCTGATAGATTGAAGGGAGAGCTTTTACACCTTCTCATTGTTTCTTGTTTTGCCATCAAAGTCCAACCTTGCAATACTCAACTCCCAAACTTTTGGAAGTTAACTAGCAGACTTGACTTGAAGAGCGCAGAGTGGGTATCAAAGGGCAGACTGCATTTACCCAGCAGCCGACAGCTAGCATGCAGTCTTGTTCCTTTGTCATTAGATCAGGGTAACAGCCGCCAGTCCCAAAATGTACCAGAGTACCCTGCAAAACCCCAATATCTGTTGGGAACCACCCAGAATTCCAACACCAAGGTTTCCACATTTAAACTCACATTAACTTCTTGAAAAAAAATTACACCGAATTTTGGAATCACTTTAATTTATCCATCTTAAAATCTATTTACCTTGTATCACTTCACTTGTCTTCCCTTTGTTCTTCGATTTGCTTGAGCAGGCACTAGTAACATCTCCTACGCCCCGGCCGCATGCTAGTGCAGCCCAAGGGCATCTTCCTGCTCCAAGAACATGAAGAGCCACAAACCATTCCCTTCAGGTTATGAGAATGAGGTATATAATTGTTACTGGTTTTTGACATATCAAATATGACACAGGTAGCTTGCCAGGCTCTGCCATGTGGGTGGTATACTTTCAGTAGTAGGCTCTCATCTCATGCATTTATTGATGAACCTCATGGCCGCAAAGCAGCCGGCAACAGGGAGAGATCGACTTTTCTTGGGTGAAGCTCTAAAGAGCTGTGGAGTCCAGATTTTGAGAATGACTGTGCTCATGGTGTAGGGTTTCCTCTGGCTTCTTGCAAGACTCTATTGGGATGGCAGGCCAGGGCCAGAACCCTCCTTCCCTCCTGGGCACCTCATGATCAGCTGAGCACAGGGAGAGCCGGTAGCAGCTCTGACCTGTGTATCTGAGTCTCTGGATCAGGCATACCTGGGCTTAAAATAAGCTTCGCTGTAAGGTGGGACTCTGATGAGCAGAGCTTGAGATCGGCTTTTCTCTTGGGTGGAGCTCTGAGGAACTGCAAAGTTCAGATATACACTATCAAACAAAAAGATTTCATTATCTCTGTATCTCTCAGCTACACACTAGAGCTACTAACACACCATAGATGTTCTGAAGTACAAATTAAATAACGTGGCAAAGCATGTTAAACAAAAACAACTATAGAATAAATATTTATTTTTTTTCCTTCATGATAATAATGGTCTCGAGTAAAGAAAGTTTCTAAAAGATTAGATATTGTTTGTCCAAATATTGCCACAGTTACTTTAAACCCAAAACTTCAGGAGCAAAAAGTAATGATGTAAACTAAAAATAGACAATAAGAACAGGTAAGGAAAGGTGAAAAGCAAAACCTGAATTCAGCTTCAGCTTACTGTTACCAAAAGGCAGTATATAGCTGAAGTTGAAGATCCGGAGTGTTGCAAGAAGTCTGCAAATTTTTCATTCTGACAATGAGTGTCTTTCTTTACTAAAGCCCCCGTATTCCTCATCTTTGAGTCAGCTTCCTCCTGGAGACTAAAAAATAGTGATTTTGAATTCAGGGTGATACCCATGTTAGTGTTGTTAGTGTTGTTTGCTGATCAGTAACCAGGGAATACTGAGAGTTTTCTCCATACACATTCTGACACTAGAGCATTTTATCAGATTGTGTCAGGGATGCATGATTTTACTTATAAAGCTTGTTGTAATGATTCCCACTAATCTCAGAACTGGAAATTGCTGTTGTGGATGTCAGCATGGTGCCCCCTGAAAGCATTCTGATTTCTCCTATCAGGAATCCTGGGAAATGAGGAGAGCCATACAGCTAGCATGATGCTTAATCCTCTGTTCTCAGGGAATTGGCTACACTGACTATTCTATTACACTAGCAACTGTTACCCAAGAGCCTCCTTACCAAATAACCAATTATTATCTCTTCAAAGGAATAAAGGAAATTAAGGACTGTTGAATTAGATTGTTTTCTTTAGACCTGGAAAACAATCCAGGTCATTGAGGCCAGCATGATCCAGGAATTTCCTCTTGTATGCAGTTAACATCATCTTTTCTGTCTTGCATAGTGAAAAAATTCCCCATCCAGATAAAACGCTATGGATCACTGGATAAAAGTAAGAGCAAAACATGCATACCATGAAGAAGTCCCACAAATAATGATAAGAAACTTCTATTATTCTAACCAGAAAACAATAAAAAATATCGAGTTAAATTGGGCTCACTTCACTTGAGAGAATTTTTGATAATAATTAATTTAAGAATGCAGAAATGGAGAGCTAGGGTCATTGTTTGTACTGAGATAAATACAGAAATATCTTTCAGGAACAGCAGGGAAAAACAGAAGAGAAGAGAGAAGATCGCATCCACTTTCACGTAGTTTGTGGTTAATTTATTTTCAAATGTATAAATGAGTGCATAGGAATGGATGCTTAATTGCTAATATCTATTATTTATATACATTGCCACACTTAAAACAGGACAGAAAAGTCTTGCACATGCAGATTTTGTAATATGCGTTATATCCATTAGCACAGTTCATGGTGTGTGCTCTGATGGGAATTTAAAAACGCCTTTACTGCACATCACACACTATGTACTGCAACATTATTAAACTGTGCTTCATCCTACATTGTCCCTTTCTCAAATAAAATGGAAAAACCTCTACAGCCGCTCTCTGTATTTTTCCTTGTGTTTCTATATTCTGATTGTAAAAGCATCCCAGGGATAATAAAATCAAAGAATACACGTGATATTAGAAAACAGCCTCCCCAGAAAGAATCCTGAGAATAGACCCAATTGATGTATAATTTTGAATTTGAGACATCGCATTCAGGTGGAAAAGGGAAATCATAAATACAAGATACCTCAAAAGAATAGTCTTAATTACACCATGGACTACTGAATAAAATGATTACATTTTTCTACACTGTAAATTTTATACAATTAAATGCAGTAGTGTCACCTTATAAAATGTTTCAATTTTATAATTATTTCAGTTCATTTGCTCAGAAAAAACATAAGCACAAATTTACCAAGTATCACCCAAATCGAGTCATTCTAGTTCTAAAGAACTGACTTGAACGTTAGTTGTGCTTGTCTGAACTTAAATAGATCTTGACATATTTAAATAGCTATTAAAATTGATAACATCAGGGATGATATCCCAGGTAGAGAAAGGAATTCAGTCATATTTTATCTATTTTCATTCTATGTTACAGACTTTATTTTAAATTTTCATTTTAGGAGAGTAGAAACCAATTTGTATGCTTTTTAACCAAAACCTTGTAGTTAGAGACATTGTTTTACACTGCTCATTATTTTAATGAATTTTGATAAATTACTACCCCAAGTGTAGGCACTATGTTTCTGGAGTTGAGAAATGCTACAAAAATTGCAGCTGGAGGTTAAAGCTGCCCTTGACCCCTTGTCCTCCTTTTCCTGGAAGTCACTGTGGAAAGGTAGAAAACAGGCAGAACATACTCAGGGCACACACTTGTGACTAAAGACTGACCTCAAGTACATTAATGGAAATTTCTTTGCATTTTTACCTTTTGGACCTTTAATTAAACCTAATCCTTTCTAATGAGGCAGAATCTCCCTCTTAATTATCCAATCCCCAGTTGTATATTTAGCACCTCTAGAACTACATTAATCCTTGAGTGTCATTAGGGTATCACATAAGCATTATAGTAAAGGTATCCTAAAGGTACCCTGGGGTATTAAAAGGAAATAAAACAATCCTAGATGAGGGTTTTGTCGTAGCTTATTGTTCACTGCCAAGCATCACTTTGGACTGTAGAGCAGGCAGGCTTAGATGCGCCTAAGCCTGCTTCAGTCCAGGTTTAGGGAAAGCAAACAGTGTCAAATCAATAGGAGCACTCAGTATGCCCAATGGTTCAATAAAGGTAATTTAATATACCAGAAATGTCTTAGGAAGACATTGGAAGAGATGAAAAAACAAGCAACAGACCAGCAAGGCCACCCAGAAATGAGAAATAATAAATTCTCCCACCTCTTCCTGGGTTCTGCCACATCACTATAGTAGGTCACTAGTGCTGGTATCAACCTGCGGATCACTAGTAACTGAACACCAGAAACCACAGGGAGAAGGGAAATTTAGAAAGAAATAAAACCGAATATGCCAAAACTACTTTCTGAGACATCATCCAAAGTAGATTGAAGGGAAGAGAAATACCCCAACTTTTCTTCCCCTTACCCTACCACTTCCCAACACTATTGCCCATTGACTGAAACTAACTAAAAACCACTTCACTGAACTATGTAAATAGACTTTGCCTGTCATGGAAACAACAGAATAAGGTGAAAACAAATTGTAGAGAGGAGAACATTAGTTCAGTCAGCTTGTGGCATCCTGCTCTGGGCTTGAATATCACAGAAAGAAATGAGGACTCTGCAGGACAGATAGGCAATAAAGCTAAGTACTCTTGAGTAGACAGTCTGGGTACTAACAAAAGCCCAACACTTACATGCTGCTTAAGCTTTCTGGGCTATAGTATTCTAGTCTTAAAAGCAAAGACAGCAATAGTACTATATTCAGGGTTATTTGAAGACCTAGGAAAGATGCAAATAATTTGTAGAAGACTGCAAATTTTGAAATAGTTGACAGAACAATGGAAAAGAGTGTGTAGACTTTATATCATGAAAAACTTAGGTTAGAATTCCTGCTCCCAAATATTAGTAAAATTCTTTCCATTTACAATTGGAAGGACTGAGGACAGTGAAATCTCCTATCTAAAAATTGGGGGTCACTATATTTATCTCTCAGAATTATTTATTTACATATTCAATAAGATATCTGAGTAACTGTGTTTTTCTCGTAACAGGAGAAACTAGTAAAGCAAGTCATTTAATGGTATTCTGTGGTTGGCACTCACGAAGAAGAAACTAAAGCAATCTTCTATGGTATATCAGAAAGATGTCTTTTAGAGGGAAGAAGTATAAGTGAAAAACCTAAGGGCTGGCCTGGAGAGATATGATAGCAAGTTATTTGTTAGTCTTAAAAGAAGACAACCCAGTTTTGATCCCTGGTACCATATGTGACATCTAAGAAAACCAGGAGAGACCTTGAGCACCATGTGGTGGGGATAGCGAGGGAAATCCAGTGGTTAAGTAGGAGTTTGATGAAGTTGTTGGAGAGAGTATAGTTGGGTCAAGGTTCTGAGCTAAGTGCTTTCTAAACACATCCTGGTAAGCGAAATTTATCCTGTGCATCTGGAGGAAGTCAGAAGATATTTGTATATTTCATGTCCTTAAGGGTTCCTTGGGGTATTGAAAAAAGAAAGAACTCTGAGGGTCTTTACATTTAACTTCTTGTGTAGCACAACTGAAAGATGGAAGAACTGGCAGGAACTCAGTCATTCTGAGAGCGAAGACTATAGCAAAGATTTGGGACTTCATGGAGGAAGTGGCTTGCTCTACGTTATGATTTTAGAAAAGAATTGAAATATTTGAGGTGGACACATAGGAAGTAGCCACAGGAGGCAATTGCTGTTGACTTGATTATCATTGATGCTGACAAGTACTAACAGATTGACACTGGAGCTGGGTAAATGTTTATGAGTTTCAAAAACAAATTTTAGACAGAATCAGTAGCCTTCATGAAGAACTGAGGGGCACATATAATGAAGGCAGGAACATGGCAATAATAGGGCCCATGTTTCAACTATATTTATCTGAGTATTTAGGAGGCATACATCAGATAAAACTGGAGGAGAAAGATTTTTCAGAATGGAGGAACTGAGAGACCCAAGTTACAGTTTAGTCCTAGAAAATGTAAGATATTTTAAAGACATTACAGAAGAGAAGTAAGCAATTAGAAGTGTGGCATACCAAGTTATCACTATTTGCAGATGACATGATATTATACCTGGAAAACCCGAAACTCTCTACCAAGAGGCTCCTAGAAATAATACATTCCGATAGTAGAGTGGCAGGGTACAAAATCAATACCCAAAAGTCAATGGCCTTCCTATATGCAAACAGCGAAAGAGAAGAAAGGGACATTAAAGAAACTATCCCATTCACAATTGTGCCACAGAAAATCAAATACCTAGGAATCAGTTTGACAAAGAATGTAAAGGATCTCTACAAAGAAAACTACAAAACGTTACTTCAGGAAATAAAAGAGGCCTGAGGAAATGGAGACACATTCCCTGCTCATGGATTGGAAGGATTAACATTATTAAAATGGTAATACTCCCTAAAGCTTTATACAGATTCAATGCGGTCTCTATAAAGATACCCATGATGTCCTTCAAAGAAATTGAACAAACACTCCTGAAATTTGCATGGAATAATAAAACCCCACGAATAGCTAAAGCAATCCTTGGGAAAAAAGAAGATGGGAGATATCACTTTCCCAACCTCAAGCTCTACTACAGAGCAGTTGTAATTAAGACAGTGTGGTATTGGTATAGAGACAGACCCGTAGACCTATGGAATAGAACTGAATATCCTGAAACACACTCTCAAATATACAACCACTTAATCTTCGAGAAAGGAGCCAAAAAATATTAAGTGGAGCAAAGAAAGCCTCTTCAACAAATGGTGCTGGGAAAACTGGGCAGCTATGTGTAAAAAAAATGAACTTAGACCTCCTTCTAACGCCATGCACAAAAGTCAGATCAAAATGGATTCTAGATCTCAACATCAGACATGAATCTATAAGGTACATCGAAGAAAACATAGGAGAAATGCTCTACGACATCGAAACTAAAAGTATCTTTAAAGACGACACACCACTGACCAAGCAAATGGAAGCAAAGATAAACAAATGGGATTATATAAAATTGAAAAGCTTCTGCACCTCAAAAGAAACGATGACCAAGATACAAAGACAATCCACAGAGTGGGAAAGGATATTCACCCAATACCCATCTGACAAGGGGTTAATATCCAGGATATATCAGGCACTGGTAGCACTCCATAAGAAAAAACAGCCAACCCCATCAAAAAATGGGGAGAAGAAATGAACAGAAGCTTCCAAAAAGAAGAAATTCGAATGGCCAAAAAGGCATGTGAAAATGTGCTCTTCATCTTTAATCATCAGGGAGATGCAAATCAAAACAACAATGAGGTACCATCTCACACCACAGAGACTGGCACACATCCAAAACAGCAAGAACAACCAGTGCTGGAGTGGATGTGGGGAAAAAAAGGACTCTGATCCACTGTTGGTGGGAGTGCCGACTGGTCCAGCCCTTTTGGAAAACAATATGGGCATTCCTCCGAAAACTAGATATTGAGCTCCCATTTGATCCAGCAATAGCACTCCTGGGAGTATACCCGAGAGACCCAAAAAACACATTGCAGAAACACTATCTGTACTTCTTTATTCATCTCTGTGCTATTCACTATAGCTAGAATCTGGAAACAACCTAAATGCCCGAGAACAGAGGACTGGCTAAAGAAACTGTGGTTCATGTACACTATGGAATACTATGCAGCTGTCAGAAAAGATGAAATTATGAAATTTACCTGCAAATGGATGGACATGGAGACTATCATGCTGAGTGAAATTAGTCAGAAGGAAAAGGACAGATATAGAATGACTGCATTCATTAATAGGATATAAATAGATACCAGTGTTTTACTAAATGTGGGAAATGGTAATGGCAGATTAAAACTCACCATTGAATATACACAAAGAGACTTAAGTGATAAACTCTAAATATCTGCAGGGCTAGCCACAATGTGTAAAAGAAGAGGGAGAGAGATGCAGAGATAGAGAGAGAGAGCGAGAGAGAAAGAGAGGATACTGGGGGACCTGCTATTGAGGCAGTCTGGGGGTGGGCAGGAGAGGGTGGGGGTACATTGGTGGTGGAAATGGGGCACTGGTGGAGGGATGGGTGCTGGTATACTGTACTACCAAGAACCAATTATGAACAATTATGAACACCTTTGTAATTGTATGTCTCACGGTCGTATAATAAAAAATTTTTAAAAAAAAGAAAATAAAGTCAAGAGTCGGATAGGAAAAAAAAAGAAGTGTGGCATACTATTGGATGGGTCAAGACAAGCAACTACTTATTTGGGGAACAATGTGCTACAATTATTGGAAATGATAATACCAACTTAGAACTGAACATTGAATGTAGAAAAAGGGATATACATGATAACATCTAAATTGCAAGCCACAATGTATAAGAGACAGAAGAGAGAGAGTGAGATGGGGGAGAAAAGAGAGACAAAGTGCCTGCCATAGAGGAAGGCTGGAAGAGGGGGAGAGAGAATCAGGGAACATTGGTGGTGGGAAATGGGCAATGGTAGAGGGATAGGTGCTGGAACACTGTATGACTGAAACCCAGACATGATCGCCTTTGTAATTGTATATCTCACAGTAGTATATCTGTAATCCATAGTCTGGAAGGTAAGGAAAAGAGAAACAGAGAGAAAGGGAAAGAAATAAAGAACCTGCCATGGCGGTGGGCTGGGGAGGGGGAGGAAACCGGGTAGTTGGTGGTGGGAGATGGGCACTGGTGGAGGGATGAGTGCTGGAACACTGTATGACCAAAACCAGATATGAACTTTTTAATTGTATATCTTTGTAATTGTATATCTCACAGTGGTATAATAAAAATACTTTAAAAATTGTAAAAAATTTAATTAATTAATTAATTTAAAAAGAAATAGTGCAGGTAAACAAACACATGCATGAGAAGGGGAAGTCACACTCTTTTGAGCAGTTGCAAATTTCCCTCTGAACACATTACCTATGTGCAAACAAAAATCAGCCATATGCAATACCGCTTTGTCTACTCGAATTATTTACTATAACTTTTAGAAAAATGTGTGGGAAATACATGAAATTTGGAAAATGTCTTTACAATTAATTAATGTTGCTTTTGTTGTTGTTGGGAGAATGATATTGCCATTATATTAAATAGGGACAGGCTTACAAATACAAAAACAATATCAAGTGCAAAATAGAAAAGAAGAAACAACTGTCACTTTGGCCAAAGGATTAGGCTAAAGCATTTTTTTTAAAAAATAAGATCTATAGTATACAATAGAAACTTAAAACTCCAGTCTGCCAAGTTGAGGAGAAATTGGCACATAAAACGATATCAAAATATTTATTCCCTCAAGTTATTATAGTTAACTTGCAAATTTGTTTCCCACACTGTGGTGAAAAATACCAAGTCCTGACCTCACAAGTCACATTGCACTCTACTGAGTTACTCCTAATCAACTTTTTGCCTCCTCCCACTAAAGGAAAGGATCTAGTGGGATCATTTGTATATGGTCATAGTCTAAGTAAGGATCTAAACCCTCAGAGTGTGTTTTCTTGGACTTGAAATATTCTGTATTTAGGATTAATCTCTTCTTTGCCAAGGCAGGCTACAGCAGCACTATTGGTACTGTTAAAACTTGATGAGGTTCTATGCCCTTCATCTTTCACTAGTAATGCACCCTCTGCAGAAATGCATTTACAAAACAGAATCTATGCTCCAAGGTATTCATTTGCTCTAAGCCTTTATGGCTCACAGTGACTTATAAGATCAGGTGAATTGACCAAATGCTAAAAGTTGACTCTTTGTGAATAACACGCACCCAAACTGAAAAAGAGATGTGTGTGGAGGAGACCCTGAGGAAGTAATGAAAGAACAGGCTTCCTAGAGCCAAATAATGAGTTCTTGCCTAGCACATGCAACGGTAGATGTCAATTAAAGTGGTCATAAAGGTTATGATGTGTTTCTTTACCACCATCTTCTTGGGAAGAAAGAAAAAGGGTGAGGGGGCAGGCCTGGAGGAACAGCAGGAGGAGGACAGTTGATGGACCAGAACTCACTTTAGACTTTAATGGTATTTTAAAAAAGAAATTTAAGTGGCTCTTTAAAAGTATTTAGAAAAATTTAGGGCAAGATGTATGTTCCCCACTCTCTAAAAAGATTAAGAAGTTTATGGACAAATGAAAGGAAAAAAAAATCTGTGAAATGTTATTAAGAAGAAGCCGATGAGTTTAAATAATAGTAAGATTTTAGCAGATGACCCAAAAGCAAAACGCCTATGTTGGCTTGTATTCTCAAGCACCTAAATCCCCCCAAACAAAACATTTTCATGTTATTAATAGAGAAAAATATTAACCGTTGATGGTAAAAATTCTTCTCCGATTTATGCCAGAATGCTACCTTCAAACGTCTACCATCTTGATGATTCTGATTTAATTATATATGATCTACCTATTCATACATTGAATGTTTAACTAAAAGGGTTATACTCTTAACAAGACACCTGTTACATTTTCATTCATGTAAAAACTCATTCCCTTTATGAAAACAAAAAAAAAAACCATATCCTCTATAACCTTCACAGTTGTTTGGCTAAGATTGCCAATTACTTTTATTGCAATTTCAGAGCTTTACAAGTAGTTCTTGTAGCACATTTTTATACCAGTTTTTTCTAAAGGTTTGATAAGATTCTTTAAAAAGATTTGATAAAATTTAGGCAAATGATAATGTATTTTATTTAACTTAAATATTAAATCAAGATTTGGAAAAATAAAAATCCAGACTTTATATACCAGAAAGGGAAAAAATCAGGAATTGAAAATAAAAGTACATGGAAAAACTTTCTTTAAACATCACTTATGTCATGTTTTGAAATATGCTTTTTTATTTTGATTTACACGGACTGTAGCAGATTTATGGGAATCCATATCAAACAAGCAAGGCATCTTATGATGAGAGAATGGAAATTGTGAACTTTTCTCTTTTGTCCCCAAGTCTAACTGTGCCTGATAGCTCCCTATATTAGGGAGGGACTTGCTTGCAAGTTTTATGGGGGAATAGGGTGTTGGGCCATACCCAGCGATGCTCAGTGGTTACTTCAGACTCTGTTCTCACGGATCACTTGTGACAGCACTCACATACAGGGTGCCAGGGACTAAACTCAGGTTAACCCCATGCAAGGCAAGTGCCCTGTGCACTGTTTTCTCTCTGCCCCAGCCTGCTATTTTTTTTCAGACAGTAATAAGGTTTCCAGATAGGTAACTAAATGAATGACTTCCCAGTATCTCTGCTAGAAAAATAAATAAAGGAGTTTAGAAAAGTGACAGCACTTAAAGAAACCAGATTATGCAGAATCAATAGAAATGTTTAGGGAAGTTAATAAAGTAATTAAACAGAGCAGGTGCTAGCATGGGGTGCAGAGCTTGAAAGAATAATGGTGTAGATTCCTCCTAATTAGGATAAGGTATTAAGAGTTGACTAGAAAGTTATTAAGCATGCCACTGAAAGTGTCTGTCTTCTAAAGGTGCCCTCATATGGCTCACAATTGAATTCCTCTTCTTCTTTAAACAGATGAGTGTGCCTCCCTCGTCCTCACCTGCCTGTTCTGCCAGTTTTGGGATTGTCTCCTGATGCTCCCCGATATATGTGAAACCATGTGCACCAACCTGTGCTGCCCCTCTCACAGGTACCACCACACCTCAGATGAGAGTCACTCTCGGAATGACTGCAACTGCAACTGTGACATGGACTGCAGTCTTTTTGAGTCTTGCCATGAGACTAGTGAGTGCCTGGAGCTAGCCATGGAGATTTCCGAGATCTGTTACCGCTAGATGTACCAAAGCCACCAGATTCCAGCAGACCTGTTGGTCCCACAGAGACACTCTATGACAATTAGACTGTGATTACCATGTACTAAAATGTAAGAACTGTGCACATTTTGTGGATTCTATAGACCATTTTATTCTGCAATTGTCTGGGAAACAACTAGTAATGTCAACTCAGTGATCTTACTCCAAATTTCACAACAGCATGGCTCATTGAAAAATAAGATCTAGATCAAATGTGACAAAAAAAATTTCAGAGACCTCTTAAATGCCATAGGTACAGGATGTTTCTTGATTATAAAATAGCATGCAGAACCATTGTCTTATTGCACTCATTGGCTTGCATCATGGGTTGAACTTCATTCACAAATTCAGGACAAATTAGTGCATTCCTTTAGAATTGACATACATTAGCTCGTCTTTCAAGTGGACTCATGCATAAACATTATGCATTGTTGGTATTATTAATAATGTATTGTATAACATCATTTTGTAATTAAAAATTTATTTATACAGTCTCTTAAAATTCACTTATATGTACAGTTTAGATAGGAAAGGGAATTAAGTGAATTAGAAACCATGTTCCTGTAATTACAGCAGATGTCTCTAGACATCTCCAGTGAATTTTGAATATGATGTACTTTGAGAGAGTACTGCAATTCTCAACCATATTATTGTGTCTATGACTATGTCATAACAGGTTATGTATATTCTTAATTTGTTACAGAAAGGCTCTTCTTTAGTCTAATGAGCATAAATGGGAATTATGTGCAAGTTTCAAGAAAATGAACCTCAGAAAACCAATTCTTCATTTTCCTTATTTCTGTTTGTCAGGTGCAATAAGAAACAGGAAATTACATCACACTCAGTTCATTGTACTAAAGCATTATTTGAACAAGCACACAAGAGAAATATATGTGCAGGTACTTATTCAGTTCCAAATTTCCTAAAATGGCATATGCTTCAAAATCTTTATTCTTTGTATGATCACTAAAATGATTAATAATTAGGTTGATGACTCCCTCATACTAGAAAGATGTGATAGATTGGACAGTGATTTTAAACTCAACAGAGCTCAAACAATTTGGGGAGAAGTATATTCCAACTGAAGTTACTTCAGAATCTACTTTCTGTAGGTATGACATTCCTCGTTAATGAATATTCACATATTCCCATGGAGATATCACAATATATTCTTTGAATATAAAATAGAACATTATATCAATAACCAAATAAATAACAAGAAGCAAAATTATGAGTAGAGGGAACTTTTTATAATCAGGAAAACAACAAATTCTGAAAGGAGTGCTTTGTCTGACTCAGGTCATTTCAGCCAAAATGGCATGTACTTAGTTTCTGTATAATACTACCACATTTTTCTACTCACTACAAATTTCTCCAAACATTGAAAACTATTCATCTTAAACCAAAAAATATTTAAGCCGCTTCAAAACAATTTATTTTCGTTTTGTTCCTGATTAACAACATTGTACAAAACGTGAATGCGAAGTCCTCCAGTTTGACTATTGTGTAGTTCAGAAAACATAGAGCATGCAAGTGTCTCACCTGCCTTATAAAACACTTCCGTCCCTCTTCTGTACAGAGGCTCAGAGACAGCTCTATACTCTATGCATGGAATCTGCAAAGCATTAAGGGATCAAAACTAGATTCTTAGAACAAGAAGGGAAACTAGGACTGTTCATGACCATTATTTTAATATGGAAAGATAAAAGACCAATAACTGTTTTATCTAAGGCAGTGTGGTAAGCTAATGGCAACATCAGAATTCTAAATGATGGTCTTATGTTTTAAGTACATTGCACTACTCCATAAGTTCCATGTAATTCAACTGATCTACAATGATACTGCTATTCCAATTGTCCAAATACTGAAACACCATCAGTGCTAGAGTGGTAGTACAGAGCAAGGTACTTGTGTTTTATCAGGCTAACCCAGTCTGATCCTCAGGAGCATAAATGGTCTCCCTGAGCACCACCAGGAGTGATCTCTGAGCAGCACCATCTTGCCACCACCTTATTCCTGCCCCCCAAAAAAAGAAACTCTGAAAATTCAGAACTTGGAAAAAAAAGACCACGTCAGACTGATTCATAAACTTGAACATCCTTAAAGAGTTCACTCTAACTTCCAGATTCTCTGATAATCTCCAAGAATACTGCCATCTTCCCATGTTTCAACCATAAAGAAACCTGGCCCTATAGAGGGTTTCTTGAGATCATTTCCTTTTAAAATGATACCTGGTGTCCTCAGTCAGAATGACTTATTGGTATTAAATATTTTGACAATTCTCCACTTATTCTTGCTTGCCTACATAGCCTCCAATTATGCAAAGATTATGCATTTCAAATATGAATTGAATGCTTGTCAATTAGAAACAGAAAAATGCCAGGTCTTATTTTACAATGTGGTCAGAACACTACAAAATCTTTCTGAGGACTGCTTTCCACGGTTTGTTAACTTGTTCCTCACTTTCTGATTTCACCGAGCTATAACAGAAAGGGTCGGTTATACAAAGTGTGAAATTTCTTTTCTTTATAACCAATAATAAAACATCATCCTTTGCAAACATGAATGGCTCTTTCAATTGAATTCTTACACAATAAAACATATGCAGCTGGGAAAATACAATTGCCGAGGTAAGACAGATGAAAAAAGAATATAGTTATTGATTAAATACAAATATTAGAAATTGAGAAGGCTCGAGTTTTTTTTCTACAGTCACGAAGGCCTGTGATTACAAATAAAGATAATATTATTCTTTAAAGTGGGCTTCTTAGGAAAAAACATTGTGATTTAAGGAAGCAAACTAGATATAGAGATCTAAAAACATACGGCCTTTATAGAAAAGCAAGAAAAGACATCTTTCCCATAGAATTCAACCAATTATATAGTCTTGCTTTGTTCAATGGACTTTTATAAAACTATTGTTCTATGTAATTCTGCAAAATATGAAAAACAATGAAGAAACAAGGTTCCCACTTAAACTTGCTAATGAAATTTTCCCAGTATTATAGAAAGACACAGAGGAAAAGGCCTGTAGATTCACCCAGGCCTATAGATTGACATAGAAAGATAATACAGAGATAAGGCACTTGCTCTATGGCCAACATGGGTTCAAATTCCTGTACCACATACAATCCCTGAATATTGCCAAGGACAGATTCCTGAACACAAAGTATTAGGAGTACGCCCTGAGCAGAACTGGGTATGGCTCTCCCCAGAAAAAGAATTTAAAAAAAAAGTAATTTAAAAAATCTACTCATCAATGCAGTGTCACTAAAATTTAAAGGAAAAGCCACATCAGTCCTCCCCTCCATACTTACCACAGGAGTAAGAAAACATAACCAGAGAAATTTTACTAGTAGAAATACCACATGAAGGCAAGTCTGAATTTATCTCATGGAAAAAAGTGTAAGTAAAAACCTGAAGGACAGAATTACTACTCAATAACTCCAAGTTTCTCCTGTTATAAAAGTGAAGCAAAAGAATAATATGTAAATATAATAAGGTAACTTGATAATAAAAGTTTCATCCATCAAATGCTAACATCATCCTTCAAGCTACACAAACAGATGATGACTGATTAAATTATAGTAGCTGATTTAGTGGCCTGTGAGTGCTCTATAAAGCTGTTAGATACTAAACTATATATAATATATAGTTTATATATATACACACTCAAAGTACATATGTATGTATATATACACACAAGTACATATACACACATAGTATCATGTGAGCTGCACAGAAACCAATGTAAACAGAAAATGATTTTCTAGTAATTATAATTAACATAGGGCTAAAAACATACTACTGCCCCCTTCAAACAAGTTTCTTGATAGCTCCTAATGGAGTGGAGCTCACATGTGGAGATTGGGTGAGTAATTGAGGTCTGGATAGAATCTATATCACTATTGGATAAAAGTATCACCTTCTGACCTACAATTTTGATATACTTCACAGTTCTGCTTTTTTTCCACTTTCCATAAGATGATGTTTCCCAATCAACAGTGATTCCTCCACACCCAGGAAACATTTGGTCATTTCTGGAGACATATCTCATTGTAACAGTAAAGGGCAGGTGATACTAGGACCTGGTGAGTAGAAGTAAGAAACGCAACTAAAAATATCATGATGCACTCAAGAAAAAACCTACAATAGAGAAGCATCCATTCCCAAACATCAATAGACTCAAAGTTGATGACTAAGCCCAATAAAGTCCTCCATTACTCTCAACAAACATTACCAAACTAGCATTTTAAAACATTGAAAATGGAGTTGTAAGATAAAGAACAGTAAGCCCAATTAAGTTTAAATTTCAAAAAAGCAACAAATAATAGTTTAATATAAGAACGCCCCAAATGAAAAACGAAAAGCCTTTTCCTTAAGATTAGGAACAAGACAAGGCTGTACTCTATCACTACTCTATTCAATTTAGTAATGGAAGTACTGGCAATAGCAATTAGGGAAGTGTTGCAGGACACCTAAAAGCCTGGGCCTCTGCATCTGCCCTGGATTGCCTCCTGCAGGTCACTTCATAGATAGGGGGTATTCTAAATGTGGCAGTCTTATCTGACCATGTATTCTATACTGACTGGTATAAATATTCTCTCATGCTACCACAATCATCGTGGGACTAGCTAGATCTTACCAGCATATTTGCCTGGCCATGTTGGATCTCTAAGTAATTAGCCCAGAGAGAAATGCTGTTTGCCTCCAAGTAAGCAAGCATGGCTCTCTGATAACTCAAAGGCAACTAAAATACAAAACTACCGTGAAGTAGACAAGACTCTTGTGAAGGCTTGGAGAAATACTTAACTAGCATTAGTATTAGTATTTGGTACAGAGACATGCCATCTCAGAAACCCCCTTCTCTACCCTATAAAGGCATTTCCAGGCAGATCTTGGTTCAAGACATTAGGTGAGGTGCTGGGAGAAATTACCTGAGGGCATTTGACCCTCCTTGCCAGGGGAAGTTACATTTAGCTTATAGCTCCTCCCAGCTCTGCTAGGAGGCTTTGAATTAGGTCTGGGTCCTTGTAAACAGCCAGAAGTTCTCCTGAAGTTGCCACATATCTATAGAGCTATTTTCCTGTTTTCATCTCTAGATAGATCAGCCCAGAATGGGCTGTGCTGGGAGTTTGGGCAGATTTCTAGCTATAAAATAAGCTGCAAGAAGAAAGAAGCCTCTTCTTCTGTTTTCCCCCTTTTGCCACTTTGGCTTCCCTTGGCATTTTGCTTCTCCGTCCTCTCCACTCTCTGTTGGGTCTCAACACATGGTGGCAGCCATCTTGGCCTACAACTTGCTGGGGCCTAGCTGGGAACCCAGAGTCTGGAGGTTTTTCCTGCTTTTGTGTTATATATTGGAACCTGGAGTCCCGGACAGGGAAGAAAGAGACATTAAGGGCATCCAGATAGGAACAGAAGAAGTATAATTATTGCTATTTTCAGATGATATGATGCTATATTAGAGGATCCTAAATACTCTACTAAACAGCTCCTAGAAACAGTAGATATGTATATAGAGTGGCAGGTTACAAAATCAATACTCAAAAGCCCGTGGCTTTCCTATATGTGAATAATGAAAGATAAGAAATTAATATTTTAAAAAAATCCCATTCACAATTGTGACTAAGAAAATCTAGTACCTTGGAATTAGCTTAGCTAAGAATTTCAAAGACCTGTAAAAGAAAATTACAAAATGCTGCTTCAAAAAATAAATGAAGACTCAAGGAAATGGAAACTCATTCCCTGCTCATGGATTGGGAGGAATTAACATTGTCAAAATGGCAATATTTCCTAAAGCATTATACCGATTCAATTCAGGCCCATTAAGGATACCCATGACATATTTCAAAGAAATTGATCAAACACTCTTGAAATTCATATGGAACAATAAACCCCCATGAATAGTCAAAGCAATCCTTGGTCAAAAGAAGATGGGAGGCATCACCTTTCACAAGTTCAAACTGTACTACAAAGTGGTAGTAATTAAAACAGCATGGTATTGGAGTTAAAACAGACCTGTGGACTTATGGATTAGAATTAAGTATCCTGACACACATCATCAAAACATGATCATTTAATCTTTGACAAAGGAGTGAAAAATATGAAGTGGAGCAAGGAAAGCCTCTTCAACAAGTGGTACTGGGTAAACTGGGGAGCTATATGTAAAAAAATGAACTTAAATCTCTGCTTAACCCGATGCACAAAAAATCAGATCAAAATGGATTAAAGATCTCAATATCAGACCTGAATCCATAAAGTACATAAAAAGAAAACAAAGGAAAATTCCACCACAGCATTGAAACAAAAAGGCATCTTCAAAGACGAAACTCTACTAACAAAGTAATTGGAAGTAGAGATAAACATATAAGACTACACGAAACTAAAAAGCGTCTTCACCTAAAAAAGAAATGGTGACCAATATACAAAGACAGCCCACAGAGTGGGAGAGAATATTCACCCAATGCCCATCTGATAAGGGCTGGTACAACTTTACAAGAAGAAAACAGCCAACCCCATCAAAAAATGGGGAGAAGAAATGAACAGAAACTTCGACAAAGAAGGAATTCCAAAGATCAAAAGACATATGAAAAAATGATCCTCAACACTAATCATCAGGGAGATGCAAATCAAAACAACAATGAGATGTCATCTCACACCACAGAGACTGGCACATATCCGGAGGAGCAAGAACAACAAGTGCTGGTGTGGAAGCAGGGAAAAGGGGACTTTCATCCATTGTTGATGGGAATGTCTACTGATACAATCTTTTTGAAAACAATATGGACATTCCTCCAAAAACTGGTAATTGAGTTCCTGTCGGGGAACGCTGCCGGGGTCCCCAACAGTGCTGGGAAGCGAGTTCCCTTCTATCTCCAAAGCCGGCAGGGAATGGATGAAGACTCAGAAATCTGATGCAGTTTTAAAAGGCTTTACTTATCACAGGTTCAGGCATACAAATCCACAATAGAAAAAAACTGTGCTTAGGATTCCTGGCTAGAACCCCAGCCACATGTAGGCCAAAATGGCGGCAACCACGTGTAAAGGCCCTGTAAAGAGGAGACAAAGACAAAACTCCCAAGAAGGGTGCGAGCTCACAAAGAGAGAGCCCAAAATCGAGAGAGGAAGCAGGCTAGTTTTATACCCCTGCAACTCAGACCTCCCTCCCACTATTATGGAAAGCAGGGAGGATCAAATGCCCTCAGGTAATTTCTCCCAGCACCTCACCTAGGCCCTTTTATATGCTAATGCATTGAGCCAAGATCTGCCTGCAAAAGCCTTTATAGGGTAGAGAGGGGGTTTCTGAGATGGCTTGTCTCTGTACCAAAGTCTAATACTAGTACAATTAAATATTTCTCCAAGCCTTCACAAGTCTTGTCTACTTCACGGTAGTTTTGCATTTTACTTGCCTTTGAGTTATCAGGGAGCCATGCTTGCTTGCTTGAAGGCAAACAGCATTTCTCTCTGGTCTAATTATTTAGGGATCCAACATGGCCAGGCAAATATGCTGGTAAGATCTAGCTAGTCCCACGATGATTGTGGTAGCATGAGAGAATATTTATGCCAGCTAGTACAGAATACATGATCAGATAAACTGCCACATTTAGACTACCCCCCTATCTATGAAGTGATTTGCAGGCGGCAATTCAGAGCAGATGCAGAGGATCTTAGAGGAGTCCTGCAACAAGTTCCCATTTGACCCAGTCATACCACTCCTAGGAATATACCCTGGGAGGCCAAAAACACACAGCAGAAACACCATCTACACTACTATGTTCATAGCAACACTATTCACAATAGTCAGAATCTGGAAACAAACAGAGTACCTGAGAACAGACAACTGGATAAAGAAACTGTTGTACATCTGCACAATGGAATACTATGCAGCTTTTAGGAAAAACGAAGACATGAAATTTGCCTATAAATGGATGGACATGGAGAGGATCATGCTGAGGAAATTAGCCAGAAGGAAAAGGACAGATACAGAATGACTGCGTTCATTTGAAGGATATAAAAAAATAGTATGACACCAATATCCAAGGCCAAGCAAAACATGAATCAGGAGGACTAGTCAGTAAATGAAATCTACTGCAAGTGTGTGAGAGTCAGAGGTTAGGTAAGACAGAGAAGGGACCACTGTGCTAATAATTGTTGGAATTGATATTACCAGTCTAGAATTGAGCACTGAATGTAGGCAAAGGGACATACATGATAACTTCTAAATGTATGTATTGAAAACCATAATGTGTATGGAGGAGAGGGGAAGAGAGGGAGAAAGAGAGATAGAGAGATAGAGAAGAGGCTACCATAGAGGCAGACGGGGGGGTGGGGGAAACAGGGGACATTGGTGTGGGAAATGGGCACTTGTGGAGGGATGGATGCTGGAAAACTGTGACTGAAACCTAATCATGAACAGTTTTGCAATTGTAAATCTCACCGTGGTATGAAAAAATATAAATAAATATATAGATAGATAAATAATAAAAAGAATGCTCCAAATTTCTTATATTTATATAAGACGCTTTCTCAAATCTAGATGAGTATCCAAATTTTCTATTTGCTAAATATAATAATACTACTTCAAAAGACTCCATGTTTCATGTTTAAAAAATATATTAGGAACCAGAGCAATAATATAGCTGTCAGGATTCTCTTCTTGCTCATGGCTGACCAGAGTTGAACTTGAACACATAGTCCCCTGAGCTCTGCCAGAAGTGATCCCCTGAAAGCAGAGCCAGAAATAAGCCCTGAACACCAGCGAGTGTGACCCAAAAAACAAAGAATTTGGTACCATGATTTACAAAACTTCTTTATGGCTAAATTACAGGCATGTTACAATGTTAAAATATATACCTACCACCAATAACTAATCTTTCACTTCTGTCCTCAGATTTCTCCCACCCCCAGCCTGCCTCTCTAAGAGGCATATTTTAAAGTTTGATTGTTAATGTTTGAATCTCATCCTAACAGTACTCTGTGGTTTATATGTATACAAAATAAACCTCTGGATCACCACTGTGACCTAGTCCTTGCCTTCTACCACCCCCCCACCCCAATCCTGGCCCTTTTTTCTGCAGTTCCTGTCTTCTTACTTCTCCCCTCAATGACTTTCCTTCCTGTGCTTCTGTTTGCTAAAAACTAAGTACAAGAGCAATCTGGAAGGGATATAGAGAAGTGATAATCCCTCAGCTCCCTACCTGCTTTCAGGAGAGGAAGAGGTGTTTATCTCTTTGGACAGAGGCCAGGCTATGTATTCTTTCGGTCATGAAAGGGCTTAAAGGACCAGTTGTATGGGCTTAAAGGCCAGTTGTATGGGTCTGAAAATTAGAACGAGTTGATGTTTTCCTTGCATGAGGCTGACTGCAATTCAATGTTAGACACTTTCAGGAGTGATCCCTCAACAGAGGCAGGGACAAGCACTGAGAAGAGTCAGAATGGGTCTCCAACTGCACCACAAAAAGAAAGAGAGTAAGAGAGAAGAAAAAAAGAGGGAAAGGAAAGAAAGAAAGAAAGAAAGAAAGGAAGAAAGGAAGGAAGGAAGGAAGGAAAGAAAGGAAGGAAGGAAGGAAGGAAGGAAGGAAGGAAGGAAGGAAGGAAGGAAGGAAGGAAGGAAGGAAGGAAGGAAGGAAGGAAGGAAGGAAGGAAGGAAGGAAGGAGAGAGAGAAAGAAAGAAAGAAAGAAAGAAAGAAAGAAAGAAAGAAGAAGAAAGAAAGAAAGAAAGAGAAAGAAAGAAAGAAAGAAAGAAAGAAAGAAAGAAAGAAAGAAAGAAAGAAAGAAAGAAAGAAAGAAAGAAAGAAAGAAAGAAAGAGAGAGAAAGAAAGAAAGAAAGAGAAGAAAGAAAGAAAGAAAGAAAGAAAGAAAGAAAGAAAGAAAGAAAGAAAGAAAGAAAGAAAGAAAGAAAGAAAGAAAGAAAGAAAGAAAGAAAAGAAAGAAAGAAAGAAAGAAAGAAAGAAAGAAAGAAAGAAAGAAAGAAAGAAAGAAAGAAAGAAAGAAAGAAAGAAAGAAAGAAAAAAGAAAGAAAAGGAAACAAAGAGGAAGGGGAGGGGAGAGGGTCAACAGTAAAGACACTAATTTTTCCTTCTCTCAGATCTTGCATACCACAGTGTACTGAACTGGACCCAACTCTCCTATGCTCTATTTATATGACAATCACAGGGTGTTCAAAAATAATTTTTTTCAAGAGTAGTAAGTAAATATCCTTAAAGTTGATTTCTAAAAATTTATTCTGATTCAGTCTTGGCCACAAAGTCCCATCTTGAGAGGCGCTGGCATAACTGTAAGGAGTATTTACTCCTATCTAGCTGTTTTGTTTCTTATTCATATACTTCCAACAAAACACTGCAGGGAAATAGAGGTCAGTGGGAAGTTGCAGGAGAGCATTTCTTGGGCATGAATTACAATACCATCTGCTAATACCCAACTCCACCATGCATTCTAGAGCAGAAAATCTGGTGTGTTTCCTTTGCAATGTTATTTATTTTATAGATTTGGAAATTATTGAATAGAAAACATCTTAATAAATGTTTTATCAACATTATCACAATTCTCTAATTAGCCCTGCAAAATGGGTTAAGCTATTATCCACAGTATCCTAGTCTTAAAATTAACTAACTTGTCTAAAGTCACACAACAAATAAGCAATTGCCACAAGGTTTGAACACAGATTTATTCATTCAAAACCCAAGGGTTTTCATCACTATGCCTAAAAATGATACCCATTAAAATGATCAAATCATGAGAAAGTTCAAGTATTCACTTTTAAGGCAACGCAATAAAAAATATACATATATATATATATATATATATATATATATAATGATTGTATTCAAAGAAGTCCATTTGCTGATAGCAAATGTTTTAAAAAGTTGTTATCTTGTACAATGATTAGAATTTGGAACATCTTCAGATGCTTTTAAGATATGTATCCAATGAGTAATAAATGCAAAGTCAATGTATTGCAATTTAATCTTTATGTCAGTAGCTTTGCCTCATTCATCTATGGCTACAAAGCCTTACCTTTTAGTGTTCTATTTTAGCAAAGCAACTTTGATCTCTTCAAGAGTCCATCCTACACACAGCAACTAAGCCAGCCCCTCATCAGCATTCCACCAGAGACTCCAGCAGCATGAATTGTTTTTAATCAGTCAACAACATTATGGTCAACCAAATGCATTCTGATACTTAGACCTTTTATCTCAAAAGCTATGCAGAAACCAAGGTCACCATAACCTCTTTTATGGTTTATTGTTCCTCAAATGTACTTAGAGTGAATTTACAAAGCCACAACTTATTTTGTGGATACAGAGCTTTCACTAGGTTCAGCACTCCCGACATCCTCTTTGTTTCCTCTTTCAGCACTTTATGCCTTCAGGTCATCATTTAATATCGGGTTCCCGTAAATAAAAAAAAATATATATATATATATATATACATATATATATATACATACATATATATAATGAAATAAGAATATTGAACACTATTCTCCCAATAGCCCTACACATCCATTGTAACTGAGCCTCTTCAGAAACCACATTAATATTTCCAATCATTGCTGTACTATTTTAAATTACTTGGTTCAGTCACCTCCAAGGAGAAAGAGAGCAAGATAGTCAAGAAGTCAGAATGTACCGATGTCTTCACTCTGCCTTATTACTGCTAATGTGAGTATGGCAATAAAATACCCAACTCAAGAGGTGAGCTTACACAACCACCTCTTGGAGGTCAGGGAGAGACAGGGCTCTGAATGTTTTAGAGAGGCCTCAACAGTGCCATAGACACAGTGAAGTTTTTCCTTGGATAACTCATTCTCATAAATTCACAGTTTTGTTATACTAGTAACATTGTTATAATAATATATTAGTAATGCATAAGTAATAATTCTGAAAATTAAAGTATATGTATAGCAGCAAAGAGATCATCTTGCATCCCACTATGGTACATGCCAAGAGTTAAATATAGAGGCTAAATGAAAGCAAGAATAAGACAAGTTATGAGAGCAGTTAGGAGGCTAAATTTTCAACTCCAGAAAAGACCTAGCAGACCTGGTCTAAAGTGGTACATGTGAAGTGAGTGGCTGTGGGCGAAAAGATCTCGTCTATTAATGACCATGAATGCCAGTTTGCAATATATAAAGAAGCAGGAAAAAAAGTTACTAAAAACTCCAAAAGGTTGCAAGAGAAAAGTGAGGTGATATGAAGACTGACCATGCAGCAATGTACTGGACAAATTAAGGCAATGGGAGATTGTAGATTGGCAAAGGAGCCACTGGAATACACTCTGGGTTGAATGGAGGCCTGAAATAGGATGGTGACAGGGAAAACAGGAAACAGAGACAGAAAAGAAAGAAATTAGCAAAGGACCATTAGGCTTTTCTCAAAGTCTTCTTATTTTAAGATTCAAATATTCCCTACTGTCTATCACATTTATGACTCATGAAGCCATTATTTTCATTAGGAAAGAAACTGGATGGGGAGGGGTGTTTTATTCCAAGTGGAAAGTCAAGGTATATTTTTAGCTACATTAAGCCAGCCTTCTGCTGCTCTGCACACTGATGTAATTCCAACATAAAACATAATCTGTAATATTCCAAGGGAACAAATCCAATTCTTGTTCATATAAATTTTCATATAAGTCCATCACAATTCATTCCCAAAACATCTCATTCTCTTTGAAAGCTAGAACTCCAGCAAGTGATCAAAAAAAAGTGTTTTAAAATAGCTCTGGAATTTCCAGAGATGCTAAATCTAACCTGCCTACAGAGCAGGAGCAATCCCCTAAACTTTAAATCAGAGGTAAAGCATTTTATGTTTTAAAAGATATATTCCTCAAAGTTTATCACTGTGTATTAAAGTCAAATGTGAGTTATTACTTACAAAATCTGGAGCTGATGTCCCTTTGATTACCCTAGGTAGGCAAGAATAAGTATATTCCAACCAACATATTTTTTTTCACTTTTCATCTGCCTCTTGCTATTTACAACAGAGTGAAGAATAATAGCCAAGGAGTGACTTTGCAGAGTTGGACAAAGTGCAAATTCCATCTGACTAGAGTCTAAATTGTATTCCAGGCCTCTGGCAAGTGTGCTGCATGGAGAATTATAATGAAAATTGACTTCTCAATAGCTAGATGGTGCCTATAGGAATAATCGGTGAAAACGCATCTGACGAACTTTCAGCACATTTGCACTGACTTAGAACCCAACGTATATATTATCTGACATACCTGAAATTTACTTCTGTGCCTTTGACTGGGCAGTCTTAATGAAGGAGAGAGTTGTGTCATGATCTAGAAACCCCACAGCAAGCAGAAAATTTTATTACTAACACCATTTACACAGGAAAAAAAAATATCTGTTGATTCTTCTCTCTTGAACTAATATAATCAGAGCGATTAATAATTCAACATTCCTCCTGTAAGAAGGTGGAAGGACCCAGAGCACTTTCAGTGGAAAGCAAGCTTACAGATTACAACTTCTCTGTGAACAGAAGCAGAACGTTATGAGGCGCTGTGCTTAACAGCCCAACTGCTGTCCAAAGTGACCCTTAGCAGATCAAAGTATCCTTAGCAAACCAAAGTGATTCTTAGCAGACCAAAAAAGAGCCACTGTCCTAAGCACCCTCGCTTCCAATCTTTTGTGCTATCTGGAGTTCCTGTTCCAGAATGCTGTTATAAAACAAGTACATTCTAGGGAAATGCTTCACATTAGTCATGACTAATAACAATAATAACAAGTGGCCACAGAAGAGGAGGTAATGGCATAGGTTTAAAATCGAACATGAATGCAAATCCTGCCTGCATTATTTCCGAGCTGATGATTTAACCCTAGGGTATGCCACTCTTGGCTCATGCTTGAAATGTGGTTAACTTAATACAAATTGAAGCACCAGTGACAACATGTAAAGTTAGTAAATAGGTCTCTCTGAGCCTCATAAATAAAATGTCGGTAATCCTATACTCACTAAATTTGAACTATAATTATTAGTAGTATGCCTACCCATTTAATTTGTTTCTAAAACACAGCTTTTATTCTGTAATACCCCATAAAATCAATATTTTACCTATATAACACCCTTATTATTCCTAGCTAAGCTTCAAGAGCACCTCTAATTCCTGCATGTCCTTATGTTAACTTTGCTTTCAAATGAGAATACTTTCATTCTCCCAAGCTTAAAGTAAATTATTATAATAGGTAATTTTATTAATAACTATTTTGTGTACATAAAACATAATACATTCTATGAATGGTCTTTCATGCAGTATTTCATTAAATCTGTTCAAGAATCCTTAAGCAACTTGATATGATTCCCATTTTACATTGAGGAAAAGTGAGGCTCATAGTATTCAAACATATCACTTTTTAATGATAAATAATGATTGCACATTGCTGACTAAAAACTTGAATTTAGGCATCTGGATGTCCAATTCCAAAACTATGTCCTTAATAATTTAAGTTGTAATGTAAGGGTTGGCCACCCGATGGGGTGACTGAGTGGGAGCCTGGGAACGCCGCACCTACCAAGGAAAACTCTGAGAGACCAAGTCCTATGCAAAAGCAAGGGTTTTATTAATAAGCGAGTATACTAGGGCTCATAGCGTGACCCCAAGCGGTCAGTGGCTAAGAGCCCAAGCCCTTCCAGGGAGGATTTTTTAAGGAATAATTCCCGCGCTACAGAAAAGCCCGCGCATAACTATCCAATAGGTTTAAAATATTATATCAAGGTCTGCGCGCAGGCAGCCAATCACTCTGCACCAGGTAACCATCACCCACCAATCTGAGTGTGCCTGATACTTCTTTCCATATTTGGCACGGCATGGGCCCAGTCAGGTATCATACCAAATACAGAGGGGGACATCAGACGCAACCTCTCGGGAATGTTTGCCTTATAGCCCCCCTGGAATTATTTGCTTAAGGCCCTTCCTGCTGTGCTCTTGTCGAACTATCATTTTATCAGTTACCTCTGGCATTTTATCAGTTACCTCTGGTTCCTGTCTTTGTGTTCTGTGGGCGAGGGGTCATTCTTTCAGTAAGACAACCATGTTTGAAGACCAACTTTACCAATTCAACATTTAAATTTTCTTAATTATACAGTACTGGAAATGCCTACCTTCCTTAGAGGAAGCTTTGTTTGTACTTATTTTGGGAGGGCAAAGTAGAATATATCAATTCCATCCAGGAAATCAGGGAGTGAGCAGTTGTGCCAACAGAAGTTGTCTTAGAAATTCCCTTACTACAGAGTGAATACAGTCAATGAAATTAGAACCCTCAGAGAAGGAAGGCCAATTTAGCTGTTCAGCATATTGGTGACACTTGTCTCTCATTACCTCATGGAAACACTTGGGTAGTTAAATTCTGTATCAATCAATGTCAGAACTCAGCCAAGAACATCCAAGTGTTTCAGTTTGTTTATTTTGTTTTTGGGTAACACCCAGGTGTTTAGAGTTTATTCCTGGCTTTGATATTAGGGATTACTGCTCCAGGGCTCAGTGGACCAAATGGGACGCTGAGGATATAATCTGAGTTGGCCAGTACCACCCAAACACCTTATCCATTGTACTATCTCTCTGGCTGGAGTTTTGGTGTTTGATCCTCCTTCAATTCATTTCTGTGTGGCAAATCTCTTCCAAGCCACCAGGAAATTATAGTTGTTATTTAAAACAAAGCTATTGTTTTCAAAGTAAAACTTCTGGTTTGGGAAATGGGAAGTAATGAGTTTTCAATTCTTATTTCAAAAGACAAAGAGTAAGAAGAGAGAAGAGATAAACATCACTAAGTACCTGTCAGATAAACAAACCAGCACAAAACTTTTTATATTATTCTGCCTGGAGTTAGATGTGTGCCAATGATGAAAATTTACTGTGACCCCCCGACATTTACAATAAAGTTCAAAGCTGTGGGGAAAGAGGGAAGACCTATGTTTTGGGGGGAGCTGGATGATCAGAGTTTGGGAGAAGTTCTATGAATCACAAACACAAAAGTATTTTCATCCTGAAATTTTACAAAAGAATGAAAATGATGAATAGAACTCAGCACAAGAAAAAACCATCCCCTTAAACCACCACCCCCAGCTTAACTGCCTTAGTTTTAACTAATGTAAATTTCTTCTGCTTAGAATACAATAGAACACATTGTTTTCTGCAATCTGTTGATGGCAGTTACTGAAAGGACAAGTAAATTTACACCTACTCAGGAAGGGTGCAAGCAGAGGCTTTGCATATGCTAGCATTCTCTTGTGTAGACAGTCATGTCTGGTACAAAAAGGGGCACAGAAAACTTGGCCCACAATACTTCAGAAGAGTATGGAACACATACTTTACTTTTATCTGACAACTTGAGAAGTAAAATATGGCATTCCAAGAGGTGTCCAGGCTTCATTTCAGGATTCTTCCCAAGGATTCCCCACAAAGGTGACATGATTATATGTACTTATTCCAGCAAGTGCTTACAACTAAATTATTCAGTGGGAGCTGAGACTCCAAATTTCAGTTTTGACTTATCCTACTGTTTTAATTTCTCCTTTTACATCTTTAATTTATGGTTGTCTGAAATCTAATTAGTTATTAATCCTTAGGAATTATGTGCTACAAGCATGATAAGAAACTAAAGCGGACTAAAGAGGGAAAGACTAGTTAACTGTGAAAAATTCATTCATAATGAACTTCTCTGTGAGTGGGGGCTTAGCTATAATTACTCTAAATAGATTTAAAAAGTAAGATCCTTCTTTAGCTAGACGATAGTGTTTCAGCATTTCCTAAGGCTGTTTGGCAGCACAGTAGTTCCAAGCAGATAGATTTTTTTTAAAATAGTACTTTAAGATCATGTGATATAACATCACCCCTGGTTGGATACCCTTTGTTGAGCATATTAAAGGCTCTGAAAAGTCCTGCAATAAAAATAATATGTACATATATATTTTAACTCAATGTTGTCCAAATATTTATTAACCAAAGAACCCTATCTATTAATACAGATAAACAGATCTGCTGCACTAGTTTAAGCATTTATTTAACATCTGAAAAGCACCAGAAGCGATGATTCTAAGGTATTATGATTCCATTAAATAGCTGCACAAGACAGGTTTTTTGGATAAAATCAAATGACCCAACCCATCTCTGCACATACACTGCTTCAAATAGGAATGTGTGCACCAACATGGAGATCCATCTGCTTTAGCTCACAAAACCAAGATTTGGGAATCTTTTCAACATGATATCCAAAAAGAAGATTCTGATTCTGCCACTGAGAAGTAGTGACATACTCCTTCATACTTTCTCTTTGTTTCATAACGTGTGACTGCTCTCTCTTTCCTTTTCTTCATTCCTCTAAATGTGTAGTTATATGCTTTTAACGCGTTCAATTTGAGAACTGGAGAAATGCTCTGTGTGTGTGTGTGTGTGTGTGTGTGTGTGTGTGTGTGTCTGATGTACTTTAAAGAATAGAACAGTCTGACCCCTTTGGATGATCTCATCCACAAAATAGCACTTTAGTGATAATTAGCTTATTTCAAGAAAACTCTAGCCTCCCCCAAACACTGTCAACCAGGGGACACTCAGTTTCTGCTGGCTTTCAAAGAAAGCTACTCTCAAATAATAAAGGACTTGTAGCATACAAGTTAAGTCAGGGTTGCATATTCAATAATCCTTCTGTTAGAAAAAGTGATGCCTTCACCTCTGAGATGGTCCTGCTCCTGCTTAACTCCATTACAGTCACTGGAAGTAGAGAACTGAGTGCAAAGCTTTCTCTGGGAACTGCGAAATGTTTTTCTCTTCTGGGTGCCTGAAAACAAAAAGAGCCATACCGAAAACCTCATAATGCAGATTCTTTAATAATTGCTTTGACCACGTCACTTTAATTATCTGTGCTTTGGTTTCTTTGCCTGAAACAAGGACATCATGCTCAGATCATCAAGGTAGAAGAAAATAAAACAGAAAGCCAAGAGAAGCATTTAAGGTACATGCCAACACATAAAAAATATTCAATTAAGAATCATCAGTTCCCTTCAAATACCAAAGAAGACACAAAAGTTCATGTTTCCTAAACTGTCAGAGAAAGTCTTTAATGTCCAATTTTCAGTTTTGACTAACTCTCCTTTTGGAAATTTTCTTTTGTATCACTAACGTGTGTATATTTATATATACACACGTATATATTGGCTTATATATATTAGTGATGTGTATGTATATATATACACACATATATATACTAATTGGCTTATATATATTAGTGATGTGTGTATGTATGTATATATACATATATATATACATACATACACACATCACTAATATATATATGCCAATTAGTTTTCAGTCTGTTGAAAATATTAACCATATACATGACAAGAAACCAAAAAAGACTGTCTGGAGAAAGAGAAATCGTTAACCACTAAATGTTCATTCATAAAGAACTACAAGTAGATGGGAGCTAAGCCACAATTGCCCTAAATTAACGAGAACTGACATCACTAAGGACAATTCTGCCTTCCTCAAGACTTCAAGCTGTTGGATTTATGGATGAGTAAAATTGAGCTAAATTGGGCTAAAGTCACATTTGGGGGTCACATTTGAGAAGTCTCGCCTGTGAAATCATTGAGACTGAGGTGAAATTTTCAAAAGCTTCGTTTTCATTGGAAAAACGCACAGACCAACAATTTTTCCGTTTTAGCTCCGCCTAACTCCAATCTGTTACTTTTACTTCCAACGTCAAAGGCAAGCTCTTCTCATTTCAATTGTACCCTGAACACCCTCCCCATAAAATACAGTTTAAAGGCCAGCTGCAGTGTGGAGCCTTTTCTCTGAGCCTACAGTTTCAAACAAACGACTGGGCAGAAGCCAGTTTCTATATGGGCTCGCGAAGACTGTAAAACATTTGGTGCCGAGTGGAAAAAAGACGCCTGTGAGCTCTGCCAGACGTTTTCAGCTTTCTTGCACCCGTGCCAAGTGTTTTTCAGTTCCCCTACCCCTTTCTTTTGAAGGGGGTGGGGGGTGTGGCTGAGGCTGGGAGATAAGCAAGCTTTCTGAGGGCATATGTTATCGGAATCGAAAAACTTGCTTCCTGTGCAGTCCCCTTTCTGAAGGCAAAATGAGAAACTCCAGCCAATCTTGGTACCAAATTTCTGAGCACTTAAGCCTGCTTGACATTCATTTCCTCCTATCACATACCACTCTGAACTCCGAAGACCACCTCCTCTCCGCTCCACCCCTGCAGTCTGTCTGAAATCTTTCTTGAACTCTCAGTTGAATCGCCCCTGCCCATCACCGACACCAAATTGCCAATTATTTCAAGGAAATAATTTGCACGTTGAGACAGTTTGTAACATGCAAAAATATGTGTGGAAGAAAGTATATGTTTCTTAAAGGAAGAACACCCAAAATGTTTTCGGATGAAAGTGTGAAAATGTCTAAACATAGATGACATGATACAGATCATGAGAAAGCCAATTTGAAATGATTCTGGAGCCTTGCAATAATGTTTTCAAAAGAAGAAATCAGGGAGAAGGGAGGTCCTTCCCACTCTGCACACTAGTGCCGAATAGGAAGAGTTCCACAATGGCGTGTATTTTCCCATGAACTCTCAGTTCAACAACTTGATGAATTGTTTTCCCCATTTACAGATACGGAAACAGAGAACAGGGGGTGAAGAAGATTCAGCGCAATGGAGGCACTACTTGGATTTGATCCCTCATCTCTTTGTCTTTGAGTTCTCTAGCTCTAAGCTGGCCAGAGCCCTCTCCAGAAGCCTTTTCAGTTCTCGCATTGATTGTAGGGTTAAGAAAGCATACACACATATTCATTCCTTTGAGCCTGGATCTTCTTTAAAATGCAATTGTTCTCTGAAGACAAGATATGGGTTCATTAGCCACTGTCTGTATCACGAAGGAGAAAAATAAAACCCTTTTCTTTGGGCACATTTTCCTCCAAGAAGCAAACAGAAGCATCACTACACTGCAGCAGGTTGGGCTGGGACAAGACGCACTACCTTCTGTTTGAGGAATCTCTTAAAAACATAAAGTGAAGCTTGTCACTTCCTTACACATCCCGATATTCACTCATTATTTCCAAATAACGCCCATCATTTCCAAGTAAAGCCCAAGTTCCTTGCTGTAGTTAGGCCATGATCCTTAAACAAAATTTCCAGCCTTTGTGGAGCAATAAGTGCCCCCATCAGAAGAGGGTCTAACTCAGGTTATTTATTTCTAATGTTCCTCCATCATAAAAGTTCCCACTCATCCTTCTAGCCTCAGATTTTGCAGTCTTTCCCCATTGAAACAACTTACATTAGAAGGATTTTGTTTGTCTCTTAGCATTATTCTTTTCCATAAGAAACTCGACCTAGTTTCTAACTCCATAGCAAGGGCAGAATCAGCTTGTCTTTTTTATACACAACTGCCTGCCCATAAGTACTTTCTAGTGCAAAGTATGCATGGATTGGATATTTTGTGTATGACTGAACAATGGCCAGCACCTTGTTACTCTGTTCAGTGAATAGCAACTTGAGCTTAGCTTGACTGGATAGTAACCCAACTCAAGGAAATTCCTGCCTATACAGCTATGTCAAAGGTACATAAAAATACTTTATGAACACAGTCATAAAAAGATGTGCCCGAGAGTTTAACAGTAAGTGTTTTGGCTGCAAGAAATTTTAATGCTACCCTCCTGTTCCCTTTTCCATGGGATCTGTACACTGGTCCTAAAGTTGTAAAAGGACGATCTGTAGCACTGAGGCTGGCTGGCTCCAGGGTTCATGGTGTCTGCCATGTAGCAGATAGGCTAGTTTCACACAAGGTTTTTTGGTTGTTTGTTTGCTTTAAAAGCAGTTTTGGGAAAAAAAATTCTGTTCCCTTCACCTCCTCACCACACAGACACTTACTGTAAGAAAATTTGTTACAATTTTCTGGTTTGGTTTAATTTCACTTTCAACAAAATAAGATATTAACTCCTTGCAAACTATGTTATTTTCTATTACAGCTATATCTAACCTGGATCTACATTCCATGACTTCATATTTTCAGTATATTTATTGAATGAAAACTACCCCCAAATGTATACTGTTGTGAATGACAAACAGAAAACAAGTGCTTATTTACAATCCACAACTTTTCAGTATTATTTGAATTCACATATTTTTAAATACCTCTAACTGATCTATATTTTATATTTTCCTGATAAATTTATATAAAACTTCTTGATATTTTAGTTACTACATTTTTTTATATTCCATGATACTTTCACTTCCTTTATTGTTCTTTTCTGTTTTATCATAAATGAAATCAGGTTTTTCACAATGTTCTTTTCAATGTCCCTCTTTTATTTATATTCTTTCCTCTTTTGAGCCAAATCAACCTAATTGGTTGTATAGAAAAATGCTTGTCACACAAAGTTCTCATTGGTGAAAATACAGACACTTAAAAAGGTTTCAAGTGGGCTGAAGAGACAGTCCAGTGGGTAGGGAGTTTGCCTTGCACACGGCCCAACGGGTTTGATCCCTGGCATCCCATATGGTCCCCCCAGTACTGTCAGGAGTAATTCTTGAGTGCAGAACCAGGAGTAACCCCTGAGCATCACTGGGTGTGACCCCCCAAAAAAACAAAAAACAAAAAGAAAAGGTTTCATGTTAAAATATTTGTTTTCTAAGGACTAATTGTTATATATATGTATATATAACATATATATATACATGTGTGTATATATATATATATATATATCACTTGTGTCACTTGTCACTTGTCTTCCCATTGTTCATCGATTTCCTCTATCAGGCACCAGTAACATCTCCATAGGTCCTGTTACATGCTAGTGTAGCCAAGGGCAACTGCTCGCTCCAGGAACATGAAGAGACTCAAACTTTCAGGTCATGGGAATGAGGTATATAATTGTTACTGGGTTTTGGCATATCAAATACAACACAGATAGCTAGTCAGGGCGCTGCTGTGTGGGTGAGATACTCTTGTAGTAGCCTCTCATCTCGTGCATATATTGATGAACCGAAATGGGGAAAGATTAGCTTTTCTGCTGAGTGGAACTCTGATGAGCTGTGGAATCCAGATGTTGAAAATGGCGGCCCTCATGGTGTGGGGTTCCTCTGGCTTCTTGCGAGGCTCTACTGGGATGGAGGGCCAGGGCTAGAAACCTCCTTCCCTCCTGGGTGCCTCATAATCAGCTGGGCACAGGGTGATCCGGTAGCAACTCTACCCCTGTGTCTCTGAGTCTCTGGATCAGGCATACCTGGGCTTGAAATAGACGGCTGTAGGGTGGGACTCTGACCAGCAGGGCTGTGATCAGCTCTTCTGCTGGGTGGAGCTCTGTGACAAATGTGGAGCTCTGTATATATATATATATATATATAATATATTATGTATATATATATGTATGTATATATACACATAAATATATACATATATACATATATATGTATATATGTATATATAACAAGTATATATATAATTGTATATACCATATATGTAAGGACATATATATCAACGTTCAGCAGGGTACCCTTCTGAGGAAAATGACTGTTCCCCTCAATAGATGGATAAAGGAACAAGACCTCAGGCTATTGAGAGTCTGAGGCTCTCCTTTTTTTTTTTTTCTTTTTTGGGTCACCCCCGGCAATGCTCAGGGGTTGCTCCTGACTCTGCACTCAACTGAGGCTCTCCTTTTAATCTGTCTTCTCTCACTACTCACTCCATCTCACTGCAGGAAACTCTCCAAGGATCTCTCTCTCTCCCAGCAGGTTCTCCAGCAGACCCCCTCTCTTCAGGGCCTCTCTCTTCAGGACTTCTCTCTTCCAGACGTGTTTTTTCAGGTCCTCTCCCAGTACCTCTCTTTTCAGGACCTCTCTATTCTGGTCATCTGTATTCAGGGCTTCTCTCTTCAGGGCCTCTCTTTCTTCTCTCTCTTTATCTCTGTCTCTTGTGTTAAGCGCCACTGACTCCGCCCACTGCCACTTTGCCTTCCTGCGCATGCGCAGGGTGCTGTGTCCCGCACATGCAGAGGGTCCTGTGTCCCACGCATGTGCAGGGTCCTGTGCCCCCGCACATGCGCAGAGTCCCTGGCGTGGCGTGATTGGGTTTTCTCCAATCAGAGCATGTTTCGTCAGATCGTATTAGTATGAGCTCATACGAGCTCGTATGACCTGTGCTGGCCAATGGGAAGTGGACACGTCAAATCACACCATTTGCTCCAGCCAATGGGAAGCGGACACGCCAATTAGAGCCAGACAATGGGAAACGGACATGCCAAATAGCACTGTATAAAAGCAGCTTGCACAACAGGTCTGGGTCCTTTCGCCATCACAAAGTTGAAACTAAAAGAGCTCCAGTAAAGCGTGTTCTAAGAAGAATCCTATTGTGGTCGCTCTTCGCTGCGGATGGTCGAGGGCGTCCCCACACTCTTGGTTTATGATCTTGTCTATTTCTCAGTCTCTATGTCTTTTCTTCAGATCCTCTCTTTTGGGTCCTTTCTCTCTCAGGCGGGCCCACTGGATCCTAGCCCTGTTTTCAGGACATTTCTTCTTTCAAGCTGGCCCACTGGGTCCTGGCCCTGACCTTGACCCTTTGATTCCCTGTCCGTCCTGTCCGTCTGGGCCTGGTGCTGGTTCTTAGGTCTAAGCATCAGGCACTGAGGACCTGGCACTGGCCCTCCAACAAAGGCACCAGGTACACTGGGATTCTATCCTGGGGCTCTTTGTAGCTGCCCAGTCTGATTCTGATCCTGGGCTTCTGTTCTTAACATTTTTCTTAATTGTCAACTACAGGGGTTATCCAATATCTCCCCCACCTTTCTGCCTACTTTTCTAAAATATTGAAACAATATCCATGGAGGAAAAAACAAGACTGGGAGTTATCCAACACATATGTATACATATTATGCATATACTGTGTACATAATATATATACATCACTATCAACATGATTACAATTTGGGCATTAATATAATTTTATATTATTCACTATCACTATCTTCCCGTTCATCGTCTATTTGCTCGAACGGGCACCAGTAATATCTCCATATGTCCTGGCTCATGCTAGTAGAGCCCAAGGGCATCTGCTTGCTCCAGGAACATAAACAGCCTCAAACCATTATATTAGGTCATAGGAATGACCTAATATAATTGTTACTGGCATTTGGCATATCGAATATGACATATGACACAGGCAGCTTGCCAGGCTTGCAGGTGGCATACTCTTGTAGTACCTCTAAATACAGTAATACTATTAGTTTCCCCCATTGGCATGAGAATTCCATATGAGCAATTTAGTTCCAACTTCATTAAAATACATGGAAAGTTATTAGCACTTTATAGATGTGTTTGTTAGTGTTTGTGTGTGTTTTGTGTGTGTGTGTGTGTGTGTGTGTAGATTGGAACTTAGAGTAATGAAACTTTATGATATTTCTCAGACCTTGGAATAAATCTCTAAGCTTATCCAAAGTCACTTGTGTTCAGAGACTATTCGCTTTCAGTTCAATATTCCAAGACTCAAACCCTAAAAACAAAGCAAACCAGTATTCAATAACACATCAAATTGAATAAAAACAAACATTTATTTCTCATTTAAGAAATGGGAGAATGAAGGCCAAAGGACAGTATAAAATGTATGCTAAGCAAATTCTTTCCACATATATCCAAGAAACGAATGCACATATATCCTTATGAAATGAATTTTTTCGTTTAAACTTCTGCACATAGAAAAACTGTCCCTGTAGTCTAAGAGTTGAAACAGAACTGTAACAGAGGATTTTCCCAGGTATGAGTGGGTCTTCCAACTCAAAGCCATAATCATTCTCATGTACTCGTAAAAACCATGCTTATAGATAAAAGTTCTAATAATATTAGCCAACAGAAAACGGATCCCTCAGTAAAATGATGCATTGATTTCTTCTGGTGTGTATACACATGGTATTTTGGATAATTACTGGAGACAAGGTGGTGACCAAGGGAACTTAAATGAAGACGTGAATTACTAAGTGGATGGAAATCTGCTTTTCCCCTACAAACACCTAACTCTGCTCCCTTTAGGTAATGAGCCCCACAGATAATTTTGTCACTTATTATTTGTTTCCTGTTGTTTATCGGTTTGCATGAGTGGGCACCAGTAACATCTCCATTCATTGGGAATAAGGTTCATTATTGTTACTGTTTTTGGCATATTGAATACACGGATAGCTTGCCAAGCTCTGCCATGGCTCTGAGTTTATCCCAGGGGGCCGAGTCTTTTTCTATGTCAGACTATCAACCATCCAGGGTCCACGTGTCACAGACCTGGGTGTAGGCAAGCCTGTCTCCCTGTCTGCTACCTGCCAACACAGATGGTCACCACAGCCACACCTGCAATACCTCAAGGGGCAGGAATTCCATTTGTACTTAGGTATATTCAATCAAAATCTCAGCCCAAATATTTCTTGAGCACTGTGATTGAGTTTCAGTTCCTAAAATGTTCACTTCTTCAATGAAAAAAAGACAGGGTTTCAGAAAGAAAAAAAGAAAGAAGAGATGAGAGGAGGGAAGGATAAGAAATGAGAGAGAGAAAGGAATGTAAAAAGAAATATCAACTGTCAGAAACACTGAAAACCCTTTCATTTTTTTTTCTCTTTTAAACATCAAACTCAATTTCTTGGGTCTCCATTTCCCCTTCTTTAAAATGGGACTAATTATCCTGCTGTGGGTTTTGTGAGTTTGTTGTGATGAGTGTTGTCAGGACTGAAAAAAAAGTTAGATGAAATTGCTTTCCCTGAAGTAAAGTCATTATTACTCCATAAGCAACTCAAATATCATTTCCCCTTGTAAGGCATTTAATCACTGCTCATGACCCAATCAGGGAAAAATTTTAAATGCTTCCCCAGTGGTATTTGCAGAGCTTGAAACTCTGGGCAAAGGCTTCCTCCACAGTCCCATGCTCCAGTTGCAAAACATTAGGCTCTTCTCAGTTTAATATATTTTCTTGGGTAGCAGTGAGTTTCACTAACAGGCAGAGGAGCATTAGTGGGAGATTTATGCTAATATCTCAGCAGTGAAAATCCTGAGGCTCACTATATTCTCATTCAGACTGAGACAAGTGGCCAGGGTCTGTCCTTTAACAGGATTTCCAGGAAGGATACTGCAGCTGAAGAAATGCTGATTTGCTGGCATTTATATATTCCAGGAAGAGGGATGGCTTAAGTATATCAGAGTCTAGAGCAGAAAATTATTTTAATGCCCAGCCCTCCCTCCATACATCCCCAGCATAAGAGATTAGCAGAAAAATCCATTGGTGATGGAAATGCTAGCATTAAAGAAATGCTTTGAACCATTTTGTAGAGCCCTCATAATATAATCAGATAGTGCCCCAGGAAAATTGGGGAGGTGTACATCCACAGTAACTGCTCCTTGGATTGCCCTGCCAGCATGTGTAATGGCCAACTGGTTCATCTTGCTAAGTATAACGCTCAGCATATGGGGAGGGAGTGTTTATAGATATATACATACAGCATACATTTTTCACAGCAAGTACATATAGGGACCATCCAACTGTGTATTTTGAAGACATACAAACATGCACATGTATTGTCCATATGTTCAAACAATTTCCAAGCTATAGCATGAACAAATAAGGATATCTTTATACTAAAAGTTCCTAAAGGTGCTGTCGTGGACACTAGAGCAAGTGTTGAAAGATGAACAAATTTGTCTTGGTTGCTAACCTTAACTTTCCCAATGGGAATAATAATAAGATAATTTTTTGCACATTTTCTAGTGAAAGGCAAATTCTTAACAAATGTTAGTATTATTACTAGAAACCATACTAGGTATGAGGCTCCAAAACCCTGTGAGAATGCAGAAAAATCAGAACAAATGGCATAGTTTATTCAGAGGCCCCAGAGCCTTCAATAACTTAATGTCTTTCTACTTCTCATCTTTCCTTTGGTAAAAGTCCATCTTTATACTTTCTCTAAGGTAGTTAGCTCTCTTCCTTCATTAATTATGGTCTTGAAGTCAGTAACATTGCATTTTTTCATCTTTGTTTCTCATATTCTGTGCCAGAGATCCGTTCTTTAGTGTTCAATAAGTATAATTTAAAAAATATTATAAGCAGGGTTTGCTTTTCAAACCCATGTTCTCCCTTAACACATACCTTATTTATCTCTGTGATTCTTTGCTTGCCTATATTCACTCTGAAGAAGCCTGAATTCTCCCTCTCTCTCTCTCTCTCTCTCTCTCTCTCTCTCTCTCTCTCTCTCTCTCTCTCTCTCTCTCTCTCTCTCTTTTCTCCCTCCCTCCCTCCCCCACTCTTTCATACAGTCTTTGTTTTGGGGAAAACACTAGGTAGTTTTCAGCACTTAGTCCTGCTTCTGCATTTAGTAATCACTCCAGGCATGGTGGGGGAACCATATGAGGTGCCTGGGATAGAACCTGGGTCAGCTACGTGTAAGGCAAATGCTCTACCTGTTGCTCTGGCTCGGGCTCCAGTCTGTGTTCTCTCTTCAACAAATACTTTTTCCTTTCCCTCCTCCCACATATTTCTAAATAAGTTTCAACTAAAAAAATATGTACACACACACACCACACACACACACACACACACACACTCTACACAAAAGTTCTCCAGTGGGAAGTGCCAGATTCAGTCCTTATGGTGATGAACAGGCGTAAATTATCACAGTAATAGCTGACTGCATAAACTGCATAAACAAAGTAATCCATGTAAAGTGTAAAGAGACAAATACTTTCCTGAGACATTTCTACCACCACCTAAATGCACACCAAAAAAAGCAAAAGCTTAATAGACCTCTAAAATATGTGTGAAAATTTATTCTAGATAGTTATGGCTTTTAACCCTGTTCCATACCAGTCCAGACATTTATAGACTCTCTGTCCACCTAAGTGGAAAATATTTTAAACATAAGTTCTTATGAATTCTTTATGTTTTTATATTTGCTTTGGGGCCACAATTGGCAGTACTCAGGGCTTGCTTCTGACTCAATGCTCAAGGATTACTCTCAGCAGTGCTCAGGGTAAATTATGTAGGGCCAGGCATTGAAACAAGGTCAGCTGCAAGCAAAGCATCTACTCTACGTTTTGTACACTCTCTCCACCCCAATTCCTTAACGATAATATCAACTCTTTCCATAATATGTAACTCAGTTTTCAGAAAAAAAAATCTATCCTTTCAGACTCTAATTTTCAGCTTATATAATATTTAATTAAACACATAAACGTATCTCAGGCATTAACAAATTTGGGGAATAGTCAACAGACTCAACATTAGTTGCATAAAAATATGATAGGTTGCTATTGTTACATAAAAAGGATCAGTATATGCTTTTTAGAAGAAACAGAGATTAGTTAAGATTATTCACATAGGGGTCAGATAAAGCCTTTTATTGAATTATCTTTACAACAACTCATAAAACATCTCTTGGGAGGCTGGAAGAAGAAAATTTCAAATTTCACATTATAAATCTTTTCTTTAAATCATATAAGGTTAAGGATTTGGTTTTTCAAAAAATATGCTAAATACACTGGTGGAGATGCCATCGTACGCTCGTTCCTATTACTTATCTTTTATCCCTCCTGTATTGTCAGGCAAAACGAATACTTACAGGGCATCCTTCCAGTATATGTTGAGTTGTTCTTAAGCAACCAAAGTTCTATCTAATGTTTTCTTTTACTGCTTGTTTGGAGTGTCTGTGGGCTTCATCTTGTCTTTAAGTAGCCCCTTTAGTTCTCCTTGTAAAGATGTTTTGAATTTATGAAGTTCCCAAGTTGTTGTGTATCCATGAAGTTGTGTACTGTTCCTTCAAATCTGAATGAGAGCCTGACTGTGTAAAAGTATTTTTGGAGGAATTCATTTGGAGTATTTGTATTTGAATTTCCTTTCTGCTGGTCTTTGGTATCTGGGTACATGCACTGCCCCGCTCTGGGATTTTATCAGCAGAGCTGTCTTTCACAGTTGCTTCTTCATCAGGGTTGCCTTTCTGGCCCTCTGTAGCATGATTTCTCTGGAATTCATCCCAAAGTTCTCTTGTCAGCTGTTCATTTATTTTGTGTCTTTTTTCCCATCTTCTGCATTTGCCTGGAAATTTTCTACACCCAATCTTGGAGCTCACTGATTCTGTGCTTAGCAGCTATTATTACTCTATTGCTGTGGCCTTCCAGTGAGTTTTTCATTTTGCTACCAAAGTTTTCAATTTTGTTACTTTTGTTTGTAGTTTCCTTTTTTGTGTCTTATTAGCAGTACATTCCATTGTTTCTTTGAGCTCCTAAAGCATAGTTATCACTTGCTTTCTAAAGTCCTTATCAGAGAGGTTATATAATGTGCTATTACTGGTTGACTCTTCTAGACTACCATCTTCACTCACGAAGCTTGGTGTATTTCTGCAGTTTTCCCATTGTGACTTTACAATCTGGAGGTGTTTCTTGTGTGTTCATGTGTGGCTTGATGACTATAGTAATGATAAAATTTTATGCTCATATGAAATATGAAAAGATGAAGAAATGCACCTCCACATAGCAGTCACACACTTCATGAGCCAGGGGAATATTATTGGATTGCAAAATGGTGATCCTGAGTAATAAGCAATGATCTGACTCCATGGTTTTGTTGAATGTTTCAGTATTCTATAACTCATATTTTCCTTTTAGATATAAAGAGAAGGGGAAATGAGCTGAATTTCCTACTCCAAATCTGATTGCCTAAGTCCTAGGTTGTGCCAAAATAAATAAATCAAGATATTATAAACATATTTTTTAATTTATTAGTAATTATTTTGTGTCTTGGTAATTTTGATAAACTCAAATTCTTACTTGAAGTATAAATATCTAATCCTTCGAAATATATTGGGTATTCAGTGTTTTACTCTGTGTGGGAAATGGTAATGTCAGAATAGAACTCACCATTGAATATACACAAAGAGATTTACATGATATACCCTAAATGTCTGTAGAGCAAGACACAATGTGTAAGATAAAAAAGAGATACAGAGACAGAGACAGAGATAGAGAAAAAAGACAGAAAGAGAGAGTAAAAAGAAAAGGTGATTGCTATAGACGCAGGCTGGGGGTGGGTGGGAGGGAATGTGTGGACATTGGTGATGGGAATGGGGCACTAGTGGAGGGGATGGGTGCTAGAACACTGTATTACCGAGAACCAATTATGAACACCTTTGCAATTGTATATCTAATGGTGGTAAAATAAAAAATTAAAAAATATTTTGGTTACGGTGAATTTAAATCTTGAATCCAAGACAGAAGTATATCTAGATGGATAAAATGTGCTCTTTAAATGAAATAAAAAAAAATGAGTGACTAATTACTAGTACAAAGGTGTTTGGGTGTCACAACTGCAAGTATTGTTTGGGACATATTATCTCCAAAGCAGCTTTCTCCTTGGACAATGAATCAATATTGGACCATGAATCAATATTCAATCATTATTAGAAAGATGTTTTATATTCACCATTCCAGGTTAAATGCAATAGTCCTGAGAGGTTTACCACATTCACTCTTTTTAAGCCATTAACACATTGTCAGAAATTCACTATCAGATTATTTGGCAGCTTCTTAAAGAGGCTGCAAAGCAAGTAGGGCAAAAAAAATGAATAAACCTAAATTCTTAAATAATACCTATAAAGTCTCAGCATATTTTATTTATTGTAGTCACGTCAGGAACAATAGATTTATAAACCTGGGTCAGTTCACATATATCCATTTTCTTAAGGTGAACACTTTAATAATCTGATACTCTTTCAAGCATGTACTTGCTGTCATGCATGCAACTCTCGGGTTTCATAAAAATTGGGTGAAGCTTAAGGTAGAGTCAACTTTGCATAAGCCAATCAGAGTGTGGCATTTCCTTAGTAACTCTGATAGATTTTTAGTATAACCAGGTGAACTAAATGAATTCATAAAAATTAAAAAAGAAGAACAACATGGAACTAAGGAAAACAAGGGCTCTCACTCATTTGAAATGATTATGGAAGAGTAGAATGCCTTGTTTACTAGTTATAGACCACTGGTGCCATGATTAAAGCAATGATATAACTATATTCATATTATTGGCAGAGAGGAGATTAAAAGAAGTTTCCTAATATAGCCAAACCAATGTGTCAGTCAAAAAGGAAATCAGATCATCTATACTTTTTTGTCAAGTGCAGTAACATTTCCTTATATTTAAGCCAATTAAATACTAGCTTCTGTGATATAGAAGGAAAATGACTGCTTACTTGTCCATACTGATTTTTCAGATGTATTTTAATTTAAAAACACTAACATGTAGATGAAAAGGTATAGAGAGTTTTTACTAGAATTTGGTAAATAAATGAATACAAAATATTTTTTGTATTTTGTAAAAATATAAGAATTGATTTGTTCATGATTTTGAAAATAAGATGTCCTCTGAGGATGTATGATCTTTAATCTGAAGTGGTTCCATTTCAGTGACTAGATAGCAGTCTCAAAACACTCTAAGCTTCATTTTACTAATTTAATAACAAAATTAAAGAATAGAGAAGTTAGGTTTTCTAAATTTTTATCATTTGTAATCTTATAAACTAGATTCCATAAGAAAAATGATACATTACTAAGAGGTTGAAAATTCTTTTGCTTAAGTAACACTACTAAAAGTATTTTCTATAATTACTTGATATTTGCTTAAATCTAGATTTATTACCTGTCTGTAACTAACTTCAAGTTTCTTTGTGCCCACATTATATCTTACTTAGCTCTTCATTCCTGGCATCCCTTGCTGTACATTCTATTTTGGCTGATCTGTAAGCTGGGGCATCAGATACAATTGCTTCATAAAGTAATTAACAATTTTCTCTCCGTGTTTATCCACTTGAACTATTTGAAAAGTCTTTAAGAAATAACCAAATGTGACTAAATTTATTACCTAGATTTTTTTAAACTTCATTTCCTGTCATATATTCTCCTATCACTGAGTTCAGTACTATTTTAATAAATATTCTGATATAGAGACACTTGGTTGAAGATAAGAATACAAATACCCCAAATATTAAACACAATTGCAATAAGACAGCACGCACAGAAAATGTAAAAGATGCATCTGGATACATAACACATAATAAAAATAATGCTACATAGTCAAAAGGAATTTAGGAATCTTTCAGGAATTCTCGCTTCCAAATATCTTCAAATTCTCACTTCAAAAACAAATGAAGGAGTGTGTTTTGTGTTATTTCGTTTGTTTCTGTTTATGCTTTTTAAAGTTGGTCAATTTCAATCCCAGCTATTCCAGAACCCCCAGTTACAGAAATTAAATTTTGGTAATATGTTATGATGGAGCTTTATCATTTCCTTATAATTTCAAATGCTGTGGTATATATTCACAATGGAACATTATACAATTATAAGAAAAGTAAAATTATGCATTTTGTTGCAATGTGTGTAGGACTAGAGGGCATCACATTAAGCATAATACAATAGTGGAGAGACTGAGAGACAGTACAATTGGTGAGATGCATACCTTGCACATGGCAGACCAGGGTTCCATTTCTGGTATCCCAGTGGTCCCGGAGCAAGTGATTCCATAGCACAGAGTCAGGAGTAAGACCTAAGCATGCTGGTGTGGCCTCAAACAAACAAATAAATATATAATAAGCCCCTGAGTGAAGAACAAATATGATCTTATTCATCTGTGAAATAAAGAGAGGAAAAACAAGAAAACAGACAGTATGGATTGGATTAAAATGTTTCTTAAACTGTAAAGCAAAAATATATCATCTCAAACTGAAATAAAAATTCATGAGTATAAGGGGTACTAACCCCATATTTTTTAACTCAAATAAAATATTAAAGAAATAATTTATATTAACAAAATTAATAAAGCAGTGGAAAGTTACTACAAAATATAATGATTATTACTTTGGTCATTTTGGTGCATTGTTGCAGGACACCTAAAAACCTCTGCATCTGCCCTGGATTGCCTCCTGCAGATCACTTTGTAGATAGGGGGACAGTTTCAATGTGGCAGTTTATCTGACCACGTATTCTGTACTGGCTGGTATAAATATTCTCTCATGCTACCACAATCATTGTGGGACTAGCTAGATCTTACCAGCATATTTGCCTGGCCACGTTGGTTCTCTAAGTAATTAAACCAGAGAGAAATGCTGTTTGCCTCCAAGCAAGCAAGCATGGCTACCTGATAACTCAAAGGCAACTAAAATACAAAACTACCATGAAGTAGACGAGACTCTTGTGAAGGCTTGGAGAAATATTTAATTGGCATTAGTATAGTCTTTGGTACAGAGATATGCTAACTCAGAAACCCCCTTCTCTAACCTATAGAGGCATTTCCAGGCAGATCTTGACTCAAGACATTAGGTGAGGTGCTGGGAGAAATTACTGAGGGCATTAGACCCTCCCTGCCAGGGGAAGTTACATTTAGCTTATAGCTCCTCCCAGCTCTGCTAGGAGGCGTTGAATTAGCTCTGGGTCCTTGTAAACAGCCAGAAGGCCTCCTGAAGTTGCTACATTTCTATAGAGCTATTTTCCTGTATTCATCTCTAGATAGCCCAGCCCAGAATGGGCCAGGCTGGGGAGTTTGGGTGGGTTTGTAGCTATAAAATAAGCTGCAAGAAGAAAGTAGCTCTTTTTTTTTCTCTTTTCCCCTTTTGCCATTTCGGCTTCCCTTGGCGTTTTGCTTCTCTGTCCTCTTCATTCTCTGTTGGGCCTCAACAAGTGGTGGCAGCCATCTTGGCTATACGTGGCTGGGGCCTAGCTGGGAACCAAGAGTCCAGAGGTTTTCCCTGCTCTTGGATTGTATACCGAAACCTGTGATAAGTAAAGCCTTTTATTATTTTTTTTTATTTTTTGCTCTTTTGGGTCACACCCAGCAATGCTCAGGGGTTACTCCTGGCTCTGCACTCAGGAATTACTCCTTGAGGTGCTCGGGGAACCATATGGGATGCCAGGATTGAACCCAGGTCAGCAGCGTGCAAGGCAAACGCCCCACCCGCTGTGCTATTGCTCCGGGCCCCAAAGTAAAGCCTTTTTAAAACTGCTTTGGATTCCTGAGTCTTCATTCATTCCTGGCCGGCTTCAGAGGTAGAAGGGAACTCACTTCCTGGTACTTTTGAGGACCCGCTGGCGTCCCCTGACAGTGCATGTTTAAGATCTTTATACTTTTGCATGAGCATTCACATTTAAATGTCTTAAATGGTTTAGCAAAACTCAAAGCATTATCCAGTTTAGCATATGCAAATTCTAGTATTTATTAAAAAGCACACAACACAGTACAGGGGATGGGACCAGACATAGGTGTACAGGTAAATTTGTCATAGGCCGGGCATAGGACACAGGTAAATTTCATTTTTAGTGAAAGTAAAATTTGCTTTTGACTAAGATTTAAAAATTGTACAATTTTAAAATCATTTTGTAGAATATTCAAAACCCGTTTTCAATCAATTTTGAAAAAGCATAGTAAAAAATCAGGTATTTGATAAATAATTTTATGTATTAGGCTATTCAAGGTCCTTCTAGTACCAGTTCCCCCTTAAAAATATTAAGACTGGGGGCCAGAGCAATAGCCCAGCGGGTAGGGCGTTTGCCCTGCAAGCGGCCGGCCTGTGCCAGCCTGGGTTCGATCCCCAGCATACTATATGGTCCCCCAAGCACCGCCAGGAGTAATTCCTGAGTGCAGAGCCAGGAGAAACCTCTGAGCATTTCAGGGTGTGACCCAATAAAATAAAAAAAAGAAAAAATATTAAGACTGATCAATGTAATACTACATAAAACAAAAAGAACAGAGACAATATTTCTATGATAATTTATGCTGGGTAAAAAGGTGAATGGAAACTTATAATACAAACTACTTAGCTCTCAAAGCACTGATATGATAGAATAACAGTATCCTATCAGTAAAAATTTTGTCTCATATTTAGCAAAAAAAAAACCTTGTAATCTCTTCATGGTTAAGGATGTGAGTTATAATTGATATATATCTGCCTAATCCTTACAAGAGCACTGAACATCTTGTGTGAATGTTTGAATATCTCTAGTTAGAAAGAAATAAAGATCACTTGATCACTTGAATCCCGTTATTCATCGATTTGCTCGAGCGGGCGCCAGTAACATTTCCATTGGACCCTATCACGTGCCAATGTAGCCCAATGGCATCTGGTTGATTCAGGAATATGAAGAGCCTCAAACCGTTCCTTCAGGGTCTTTACAAGGAAGTCTGACCATCTTGTAGGTGGGCGGCCACGTGATCTTTTGATATCCCGTGGGATCCAGTCGGTAATGGCTCTAGTCCAGCGGTTGTCTCCAAATGGCATTACATGTCCAGCCCATCTGATTTTCGATGCCTTGGCAAACGAGACAGCATCCCTGATTCTGGAATAGCGACGGAGGTCAGAACTCCGGATTCCTTCTCTCACTTGAGTGAGGCGTGATATTCCAAGCATAGCTCTTTCGATTCCTCTCTGGGAGACCCGAATAGCATTCTCATCCTGCTTTCGTAGGGCCCAGGTCTCTGAGGCGTATGTTAATGCAGGGAGAACGGTGGAGTCAAAGAGATGTGCCCGGAGCCGGAGGTTCTTTGTCCTTTTAGCTATTTCTTCGATGCCTTTGAAGGCATTCCATGCCGCTCTCTTCCTCCTGCGCAGCTCAGGTTTTAGGTCATTCATCATGTTGATTTCTCGACCTAGGTACACATAACTCCTGCATTCAGAGATGTTTGTTCCATTGAGAGTGAATGGGGCCTCTGGAACTAGTTCATTCTTCATGAACATAGTTTTCTTTTAGATTCAGCTGTAGACCTATCTTTCCACATTCTCGGTCAAAGTCAGCCAGCATTTGTGCCGCTTGGCTAATGTTTGGTGTTATTAGAACGATGTCATCAGCGAAGCGGAGGTGGTGTAGTTGCCGACCATCTATCTTCACTCCCATTCCTTCCCATTCTAATTGTTGCATGATGTTCTCGAGGGTGGCGCTGAAGAGTTTTGGTGAAATGGTATCACCCTGTCGAACCCCTCTTTTCACATTAATGATCACTTCTTTGTAGAATGGTGAGATCCTGGTGGTGAATCCGTAATACAGCTCACGAAGGATCTTGATGTATTGGGTTTGAACACCCTGTTTGGCTAGGGCTTTGATGACTGCTTCAGTCTCCACAGAATCAAAGGCTTTCTGTAAATCAATGAACGTGAGACAGAGCGGCATCTTGTACTCCCTACAAACCTCAATGAGCTTGGTTACCGTGTGGATATGGTCGATTGTGCTGAATCCTTTCCGGAAGCCTGCTTGCTCGCATGGTTGTCCTTCATCTAGTGTTCTGCTAATCCTGTTCAGGATGACTCGTGTAAACAGCTTGTAGATGACAGACAACAGGCAGATGGGGCGATAGTTGCCGATGTCGTGAATGTCTCCCTTCTTGAACAGTAGAACTGTCCTGCTGGTTTTCCATTGGGAGGGCACCTTGCATTCGGACAGGTAGCGTGTGAAGAGCCGAGCTAGTGTATTGATGAGTACCGATGGCAGATTCTTCAGGTGTTCGGGTCTGACTTTGTCTGGGCCTGGTGCTGTTCCCTTCTTTACTGACGAGATGGCATGTCGGATTTCAGAAGGGAGAACGCTGGGAATGACATATCCATCCTGTGGAATTTGGTATGCGGGCAGGTGGATGTGGCTATCAAAGAGATTTGAGTAGAAGTCCTGGATAATCTTCTCCATTGCCTTTCTGGAAGATGTGATAGATCCATCAGGGCGTCGGAGGGCAGTCATCTTGGTCTTATAGTTGGCGAAGGACAGGCGGGCAGCGCGAATGCTTTTCCCGGCTTCTGCTGCATCTTCCAATATTTCTGCTCTTCTGTCTTTGAGGTCTTCTTTTATCGCTTCTCTGCACTGTTTAGCAAGCTTGGATGTTAGCATTTGGTCTCCTGAGGCTCGCGCCTTGCCACGTTGGCGAATGAGCTCGAGAGTTTCTGAAGACAGGCGTCCTTTTTGTGTCTTTCTCTCTCTCAGCATTCTTCGCACAATCATGGAGGTGCTGAACCAGTCGGTTGTATTCTTCATCGATGTCGTCAATGATGGTATCTTCCCATGTTGCTGCAATGGTGCCAAAGAGTTCCCAGTTGGTGGTCGTTCTGGGAGTTCTCTTCTTAAACTTTGCAGCCTTTTTCTCCCATTGCGGGAAGTAGAATTTTGCACGAAGGAGACGGTGGTCTGATCCTGTTTGGAATTTGGGGACGACAGCTACATCGGTCAGACAAAACCGTCGATTGAAGATGATGTGGTCTATTTCATTGTGGAACTGTCCGCCAGGAGATTCCCATGTCCAACGTTTCGCTTCAGCTTTCTGGAACTGTGAGTTCCCATGAATGGTCTTGGTGGACATGATGAACTCAGATAGTCTCTCACCCTGTTCGTTCCATTCTAGGCCATGGGTCCCGATGTGGAGTTCTTCAGCCGATCTTCTTGGTCCTATCTTGGCATTAAAATCACCGACTATGATCTTGTAGAAGGTGTGATCTTTTTTATAGAACTCCTCCAATTCCATGTAGAATTTCTCAATTTCATCTTCTTTGTATGTGGATGTTGGTGCGTAGACAATGAAGATAGAAATTGCTGGCAGTGGGCCACATCTCTTCAAGTGTAATCGTCCTATTCGGTTTGTAAGGCATTCAAATGAATCAATGTTTAAGGCCATGTTCGTGTTGACAAGGACACCAACGCCACCGATGCCTCTTTTGTCGCATGTTCCAAGGAACAATTCTTCTCCGGGTGTCAAATACAGCATGATGCAACTGACGCCTCCTCGTCTCAGTCAGACCAATGATGTCGTATTTGATCTTTTTGCTTGCAGCATCAGATCCTCAATATATGCTTCCGATGCCAGTGTACATGCATTGAAAGTACAGACAGTCATTTTAGTCCTTCTTCGTTTTGGCAGCCTAGGATGGCCATGAAATTTTGTCTGGCACTGCTTGTTTGCCTTTCTTACTGCTGCCGTATTAAGGGCTCTTTTCGGGGTCAGGAAAATAAACATTTCTGTTACTGGATTTGGCATATCGAACACGCATCGGACAGCTTGCCAGGCTCTGCCATGTGGGCGCTATATTCTCATTAATTTGTGGGACTCTCTCAGAGGGGTGGGTTGAATATTTACGGTAATTTGGAGGTAAATTGCACGGCTGCCTGCAAAAGGAAAGCTGGTTTCTGCTCTGCCGGGTGTACCTGTGTCTTAGGCTCAAGCATTCCCTGCGCTTGAAATACTCTCCTCTGAAGGGGCGGGTCTCTGCGTGGTGGGTCCTTGTAGGCTGGGTTTCTGACAAGCCAGGCTGGAGACTGGATTAGTTCTGCTGGGTGGAGATCTTACCTGCTGCAGAGTGTGGATTGTGAAGATGGCTGCCAGCAAGGTGTGGGGGGGTTCCTCATTATTCACTTCTGTTCGCTTCCTTCATAGTTTCTCTTGATACTGGTCATGACTGGACTTCACTTACTGACCTTGAACTTGCTGTGGCAGAACCAGGAGCCCGGGAGCTGGGAGGTGTCGAGGTCTGGGGTCCATCTTAAGTCTCACTGATGCTTCGGAAGTGGGTGCGCTTTTGGCAGTGTAGGAGCCCGCCTAAAATCCAGGCAGCCAGCATGACTGTGAGCTCATATTTATATTTATAAATATAGTACAGAGAAACTTTATAAACAGAAGTTTCAAATAGAAAAATACTCTTATAAAACTAATATTTAATGCGAATTTATATTTTTAAAGAGAAATAACACTTGGAAAAATATATCTCCATAATATAATATCTTTCTCCAAATTAAGAAATCAAATTTGCTCATCATACATAAAAGTGCCCAGATAAAATTTCAAATTTCCCAGACTTCCAATTGGTTCTGATAGAACATGAGAAATATTTCTGCCTGGTGAACTTTCAGGGAAAATATGAAACAGATCTCAAAAGAAGCTATCTTTTGCCCTTAGCCATATCCTCTTCATTTATATTCTTTACCTGCAGCCATAGACCATCTCAAACCCAAATGTGGGTCTTATATATTACAAGGAATATAGGTGTTTTTAAATAGAACGCCTCCTCAAATCACATGAAAATAAAACTGTACTTATAACAATGAGTATGATGAACTTATTTCTATTATGGCATGAGAATACTGACAGCAGCAGTTTGTTAAAGGCATTAAAATTTTCAATACAAAAAACAAAGTTGTGGTTTCTGTTTCTTGATACAGGTGGAACTCTAAACGGTTTCTAGCACACATGGCAAATGTGAGACCAATGAGAATGGCACATATGTGGGACTTAAAGATACAACAAGGTAGCAACAAGATCCAAAGTCAGCATTGAAAGAGTTGGCCACCCGATGGGGTGACTGACTGGGAGCCTCGAACGCTGCACCTACCAAGGAAAACTCTGAGAGACCGGGTCCTATGCAAAAGCAAGGGTTTTTATTAATATTTGAGTATACCTGGGCTCATAGCATGACCACAGCAGTCAGCGGCTAAGGGTCCTGAGCCCTTCCAGGGAGGATCTTTTAAGAGATAATTCCTGCCGTTACAGAAAAGCCCCCACATAACCATCCAATAGATTTAAAATATTACATCAAGGTCTGCATGCAGGCAGCCAATCACTTTGTAACAAGTTAACTATCACCTACCAATCAGGTCACACTCAATACTTCTTTCTATATTTGGTGCGGCTAGATACATGTGTGGGATTATAGGTCAGCAACGGCTATGCTGCGTGCGTACAGGGATGCAATGCAGGCAATTCAAGTAAGATAGCAGGTTCTGAGTGGGGGTCTGGGTCTCCCAACCTCTAAATTCCTCTAGGAATTTGTTCTGGGCCTTTTGTAGATAACAGGATGAAAAGGTTACTTCAAGATGGAAAGGTCACTCAGGCCCTAAATTGGTAACTTTCCATGAGTAGGCCTGTTTGTTGCCTTCTTTCAAGCATAGCAAGTTGCTGACACACATTTGTGCTGAGGGGAGGTATGAGGAAGGGAGGGTGGGGTCGCTGGGAAGGAAGACATTTGCACTGATGATGGGTGCGGTGTTGGAATTATATCCATGAGAAAACCTTATTTAATAATATTGGAAGGGACAGGAACAACTGTCCTTCAGGAACAACTTGCCTTGACATAGCTAACCAGGTTTCGATCCAATCCTCAGCATTCTATACCATTCCCAGCACTACCAGGACTAATTTCTAAGTACAGAACAAGGAGTAACCCCTGAGAATTGCTGGGTGTGATCACCATGCAAAAAAATAAAAAATATTATAGTAATCCCAAAGTAAATATATAAATAATTTAAAATTAACTAAATATTTTTTTTAAAAAGGGAGAACTTAAAACAAAACTTACTGTTACCTTTAATAGTAAATCTGTGTTGGTGTGATGTGGGAAAAAGGAATTCTCATCAACAGCTGGTGGGCATATTGTTTGGTTCAACCCTTATGGAAAACCGTTTGAAGATTTTTTTCAGTAAAGTAAGATTCAAATGCAGTAATCTAGGAATATAACCTAGCAATTTTACTTCTGGGTATCTATCCTCAGGACACAAAAACATACATTCAAAAGGTATACACACACTATTATTCATTGCAACACTGAGCACAGCTAAATATAGAATGAACCTAGTTGTCCAATAACAGATGAATGGATGATAAAGATGTAATACACATACACAATAGAATACTATGCAGCTGCAAGCAGTGACAAAAATATGCCATTCATTGCACTTCAATGGAACTGGAGGATGTCTTGTCAAGTCAGCCAGAAAGACAAACATAGGATGATCTCACTCACCTGTGATTTACAGAATAACTGGACGATAGAATTCCAGGTATTAAAATAGGGGATAATTAAATCAACACTGATGTCAGACTACATGAAGGTGAGCGATAGAGGTGATGAAATCCAATGAGATAGCCAGGGGGAAACATATGGGAAATATTTAGGGTCAGAGATCAAGTGCCTCAAGTACATTAGTGGTGGAGAGAACTTGTATAGTTATATATCCAAAGCACAGAGTCAACAACACTGAAACCATGAGATCCAAAAGCACAATCAAACAAAATATGCTGTCAAGAAAATGGAGCAGTGTGCTAACAATTGTCAAAAAGTGTTAATACCAACCTAGGACTGAGCATTAAATACAGGCAAAACGATACACACGACAACTTTTTAATGTATGTACTGTAATTCACAATGTGGAAGGGAAGGAAAAGAGAGATAGAGAGAATGGGAAAGAAATAAAGAACCTGTCATAAGGCAGGCTAGGGGAGGGGAGGGAATCGGGGACTTTGGTGGTGGGAAATGGGCACTGGTGGAGGAATGGGTGCTGGAACACTGTATGACCGAAACCCAAATATGAATATCTTATGAACATCTTTGTAATTGTATATTTCACAGAGGTATAATAAAATACTTAAAAAATAAAAATAAAATATGCTGTCAAGCAGGCAGGGTGGGCATGAAAATGGTGAGAAAGAACCTGGGGGCACCCGTGGAGGAAGCTGACACTGGTGGTTGGGGGAGGGGGAGCACAGGTCCCAGATTGCATGCCTGAAACTTAGTTGGGGATAACTTTGTAAATTATGGGGCCTTAATAAAAATATGAATTATTAACTAGACACTGGAAAATCAAATCAAATTAAATTGGGCCACTGAGGGAACAAAGCGTCCACGTGGGTAGATATATGGGAATAGGGAAAATCTGCTCAAGTTCAAATAGCTGACTAGTCTAACAATGATTTTTAGTATTTTATCTGAATAAAGGCAAATATGTAAAAATATAACTTAAGTAAAGTACATTTACTTAATGTACTCTGTAATAGGATACATTACAAAATTCTCTGTAATAGGACGCATGTTTCTAGAGGATTTTATCCACTATCTGTGTTAAGTCATTGTCATTTAGGGAGTATCACCTTGTCAGGTTACTTTCCATAGGATATAAATATATACCAGTGTCTTACTGAGTGTGGGCAATGGTACTGTCAGACTAGAACTCACCATTGAATATACACAAAGAGACTTACATGATAAACCCTAAATGTCTGCAGGGCTAGCCACAATGTGTAAAAGAAGGGGAGAGAGACGCAAAGACAGAGAGAGAGAGAGAGAGAGAGAGGAAAAGGGGGTACCTGCTACTGAGGCAGCCTGGGGTGGTGGGAGGGGTGGGGTACACTGGTGGTGATGATGGGGCACTGGTGGAGGGATGGGTGCTGGAATACTGTATTACCAAGAACCAATTATGAACACCTTTGTAACTGTATGTTTCACTGTGGTATAATAAAAAATTTTTAAAAAATAAATAAAATCACCTGGTCATTGCATACCTTTTCAAAATACTTATCTACACAAAAATGTAGCCCCCAAACACAGAAACAATTAAAAAAAATTAAAGCTTCTTCACTTTAATTGTCTCTCCTTTTATTTAACATACCAGTGTCTTCCTGAAATCATGGCCAAATGGAAGATTCATCCATTTGGACTATCTAGAGATTTCAATGTCGATTCTCTGGATAATAATTATGTTTGGAAAATGTAAGATCAAATTTCCATGTGCACTACCAAAAGATATAATAGAAGAATATAAATACTGTATTTTTATGATGATTATTCATATCTAAGTAAGAACTGGTATAAAATTCTTGCAGCCCCCACCCAAGCCCCACAAAGAATGAATTTTTAAAGTGTATCAGTGTCCAGTTTCTTAGTGCTGTCACAAAATTATTTCAGCCAAAACTACATTCAAACTTTCCAGTTTCTGCAGTGCTCATTTTGAAAATATATTTTTATTTATAGCATTATACATAAAACCTATAAATGCTCTGAACAGTATGGGTTTGATATGTCTGGAGATTTTTTTTTGAAACTTATATTCACGATCTCTTGCAGTAGAAATATATGGCAATGAAGCTTCAGCTAACCTTCTAGACATAACTCTTGGGTTCTGCCAGATTTACTAGTGACCAATTCTCTGCACTTGTGAAAAACAGAGCATATTCTATATTTAACACTTTAGTATTCAAATTCCATTTTAAAACTTTTTTTCTCATAGGGTATTTTTTCTGAAAGAATAGACTTCTTAATTTGTGAGAACATAAAGAAATAGCCACATGGGTTTTTTTTTAGGTGTGTTTTCTGGACAGCAGGAAGACAGACAGTTATTTCTGGAACTCTTTCATTGCATTAAAATATCACGGCGCCAAATTCTGCCCTCCAATGATTTTTTCTGAAAGTTACTTGAGTCCATATGTTTCTAGAAGCTGAATTTGCTTCATTGCATTTCAAGGTCTAATCTTACAGTTATTACACAGACAGAATCTCCATGAAATTGAATTTTTGTTTGTGTAAGAACAGTGTATTTGAATATTTCCTGAAGCAAAATGTGGTCAAAGACTGTGGAGAATTAGGGTTAGTGGAAAATAAATTGCAGATCACCAAAACATCTCTGTACTTGCTAATTTTTTGTTATAAGACTTATCCTTCCACTTGGAAAGTGCCAGGAAGAATCCTGAGAACATACAGAGTAATATCTAGAAAAATTTTATTTATAGCTATTTTATAAAAAATTAAGTGTCCTTCCAATATCCTTTTGTAAAAATTGTATATTCAGCTAGTGAATAAAACACAAATTTTAAGAAAGCACCATAAAAACTAAATAAGAAGGAAATCAAGACTGCAAGTGATTCTGCTTAAAATTGCTATTTTTGAAAGTCTGGATGCTAGTTTAATACCATATGGTCATTAATTGTACAGTATAAAGTAAAATATTATGTGCTTTCTTGTATAATTAATGCATCTTAAATTCAAGAATTTGAAAGAGACAGAAATTTATTCTGCCAGATTTCAGACATTCAGGAACCTCTATTTAATATCACAAATCTTCTTTTTAAAGTTTTTTGAACATTTGTCATTTTTCCTGTAAAGTTATATTCATCTTCATACCCAAAGTACCTGTTTCATTTTTCAGATAATAAGAGGGGGGAAAACTCTCCTACATCTGCACAAAATATGTCTCTCCTCATTAGGTCCATTTTCTCAATTAAATTCAAGTTTCTCTGTCCAAAAGGCATAAATCTGGGTATTGATTTAACTATAAAATCATGAAACTCCGGTAGTCTTCTAAAGCCATTTTACTTGGATGAGCATATAAGCTTTTAAAATATCAAGTTATTCCAATATTTAATACACATAACTGCTTCCAGAGGGCTAAGGCAATAAGGCACAGCTGCCCATTCCATTTGAAGAACTACTATTCAACTGCTAGCTACTAGCTACATTTTTTAAGCTTTGCTTCTATTTTATTCAGTATGAGTTTGATACCTTCTGAACATGAACCATATCACAAGCAGCCAAAATCAATAAGCTATCTAATCAAGGCCTTATAAACTAACAACAGAGCCTCCAGTGCTCTGTTCCTATAAAATGTAGTTCATTCTAAGTCCTTCCTTCCAAACTAGTCTACGCTAAATCTATTATGCTCATCTGACAAGGTTAGTGCATTGTCCACCAAGAGTTTTAGGACTACCATTTTGGGGAGCAAATCAATTACCTCTTGAAAAGAGAAAAAGAGAAGACCTCTCTAAATGCTTCTTGAAAAATAAAATGTTTTAGCTTCAATTTTCTTTTGAGACCAAAGATTCTTCACCATGAAGCTTTCAAACAGCAACCAGCTACTTCTTTTCAAATAGAAATCATGTGTAAATATTTCATAGCTTGTCTCTGGTGTGAAGTGTACAATATCAAAAGGAGATGTTAAAGAAATATTTCCTTAAATCATACCAGATAAGAAATACAAACATTTTCCTAAATCCATGAAGTTTTGAAGTGTAAGCCACAAATTCTCCTTGCATAAAACATCATATGCTTTTCTGATATCCTGTAAGCTGTGACTGAATAGCCTTCACTCAATGACTTCATAGTATATTTGATACTTATGTTTATTTTAAGCTTCTTCAAATGATATTTTCCATCTTAAAAACTGAGAAGAATTTTTTGCCTTGAAAGATTATTCATAGGTAGCAATATAAGCAAAAGCAAAAGTTTATCCAAAATTTCTTTTCTCCCCTAGATCTGTGACATTAAACACATGTGTGCAAAAGCACTTTTCATGGTAGCAATTTCCCTTTTATATTTTAACTGCTTTATGAGTCTTTCTCCTAGCTAGATACTGTAATTCAGGACTAGGAAAAAAATGATCTGTGGTAAGCTCACAGCTACTGATTGGATTGGATCTAGCAAGCAGCAAACAGCTGGGAACCTGAATTAGACATCAGCAAACACATTGGTGTGAGTTATACACACACTCAGTTTCTTGGTAAAATATAATCAATAACCCTTATCATAACAGGATAGAAAGCAGGACTGGAGTAGTAGCACAGTGGGTAGGGTGTGTTTGCTTTGCCTGCGGCAGACCCAGTTCAATCCCTGGCATCCTATATGGTCCCCTGAGAGCTCCCAGAGTTAATTCCTGAGTGCAGATCCAGGAGTAAACCCTGAGCATTGTCGGGTGTGACCCCCCAAAAGAAAAACATAAAAAAAACCACTGTATAGAAACCAATATGTCTGGTAAATATAAAAGATTATTCTAACAAACTGATAGGCAAGCAAAAAAAGATACTATAGAAAAGAGGCTGGGGCGGGAGGGGATAGTCCAGCGGGTAGGGCGTTTGCCTTGCACGTGGCCGCCTGTGCTGGCCTGGGTTGATCCCCAGCATCCCATATGGTCCCCCGAGAACCGCCAGGAGTAATTCCTCAGTGCAGAGTCAGGAGTAGCCCCTGAGCATTGCTGGGTGTGACCCAAAAAAAACAAAAAAAAAAAAAAAAAAAAAGAAAGAAAAGAAAGAAAGAAAGAAAGAAAAGAAAAGAGGGGCCATAAATAAGTATTGAATGGAAACTTAGCGCTGATGTTGGGTACCAGTGCTAAATCTGACAGCATTCTTATCTGCATTCACTTATCTTGTCAGCTTATATTCTTCAAGCATATATGGAAGCCCCATATTTCAAAGCGCTGCTATCTTTAGTTATTTGTGTACTGGGTTTTGCATCTATTCACAATTTTAGTGCCAAGGGAAACTTTCATTGAAAATTTACAATGGTTCAATTTATAACTACTGACTATGGTATGAACTGTTTTGCGATTTTTTTTTTTTTACATGGTTTTACTGTTGGCCCATGCGTGATTTGGAGGAGTTTTGCCAATAACATAATGAATACTCTTATCTACCACCTCTTTTCCATCATAGTTCCTTTGGGACAAACTACACACTCATTCAAGATGCTAGCTAGAAGGAGGGAATATATGACCGGGAGAGCATATTTAAGTTAATTAGTCAATAGGATGATTAAACCTATGTCCTCAAACTCCTCAAGCCTGCTAACTGATGCCTTTACCTAGCCTGCTAACAGAAGCCCTACCAAGTGTCCAAAGGTGGAACAGGGAAAGCAAAGGGAGAAAACACTCTGCCTTCAAAAACAGTGCTTTATTTTACACTTTAAATTGCTCTGTGAGGAAGAGAGTGGTATTTTCCCCAAGAGGACAATTCTCTAGGACTTAAAAACATTCACTTTTTAATATTCAGATGTAGTTCAAAATCAATAGCTTTAGCCACTCTTACTACAAGCTATTCCAGTGATCCTTCAGATTCACTGATAAGATGACATTAGCACCACCTTCAATGACCACGGGCTTGTTGGAGTATTGAGTCTATCACTACAGCCATCTACAGAGCAACCCATTACCATGAAAGATTTAATAGCTAGAGTGTCATAATGCAGTTGGTGCTGATGTTTATCTGGCTCTGTGATGCCCGTTTGTTCATATAATGCTCTTTATGTTGGTGAGAAGCTGAGGCATTTCATTGACCAAATATCCAGGAGACACAGTTCTCTTAGTAGGAAAAAGCCTGATTTTCTTTGAGGAATTGGAAGGACTATAAGTCCTATTTCCTTTTGAACTCAAACTCTCCCAGTCCCCAATGTTCTCATAGGCATCATACTAAATCCATTCTGTTCAAAAATACCATGTATTGTTTATTATGACCAAAAGCTGTAAAAATTAACTCAGTGAATTTTGAGAAAATGCTGAATATCCCTTGTACCTATAATTTGTAGCAAGTTATTAGTCATCTATATTTCCACTGACATACTTATTCAACATTTAATACATGATTATAGTTTTATATGTAAAGATTTAGTTGATATATACTGTTATATGGTAGCACTAACCCAGAGTCAAAAAAAAATTACTAAAATTCTAAGATGAATTATACTCTAAGTGTAAAATACCCATCAAGTCTTACGGACTGAGTTTTGAACTAAAGACTGCCTAAATAGGTAGTTATTAAAATGATAACATTTTAGATATATGAATCAAATAAAGCATAAAACTAAACTAGGGTATGTCTTTAATCTTTTGAATATCTACTACAAAAATTTAAATTACAAATATACTTTATGTTTTGAGACTATGTGTATTTCTATTGCACAGTGTTAAAATAGATGATAGAGCTAGTTCAGAGGTTAATGGAAGTTAAAGATAAAAATTAATTCTAGTACTATTCATCTCTGAAATTCTCATTTGTTGGAGAAAAAGAAAATTTCTTATGACATTAACAGTGAAAACAACTGACATCAGACATTTAGGATTTACTAAACACTTATTCTGAGGAAGTAATCTGTGATGAATCTAAGAAAAAAGTTGTCACCTTTTAAACCAAATGGCAAGGAACTCCTTAATGATAAAGGGAATCTAAGAAAAACTTACAGTGAATGTCATGCTTGGCAAAATGTTGAAGGAATTCCTCTATGATTGAGAATAATACTTTTCAGTTACTTCATTTTTCAAAGTTGTACTGACAGTTCTATCCAGAGCAATTAGTGAAGAAAAGAAATACACAGATTATAAATAACCAAATGGTGCTTTACAAATGACATAGTCTAATATGTGGACAATCTTAAGGTATACACATGTGCACAAACATACACAGAAACACCAAGTAGAACTTCCCAAAAATCTAAGCAAGCTCATAGGGAGTGATGTATATATTTTGAAAATCAAGTATAATTCTACTCACAGATAACTAATTCAGAGTAAAGAATATCTTTCCCAACAGCACCAAAAAGGATAAAATTCTTTTTTTTTCCTTTTGGTTCACACCTGGCAATGCTGAGGGTTACTCCTGGCTCTGCACTCAGGAGTTACTCTTGGCAGTGCTTGTGGGACTAGCGGGATGCCAGGAATCAAACCCAGGTAGGCCCTTGCACAGGCAAACATCTTACCTGCTGTGCTGTCGCTCCAGTCCCCAAAGATAAATTCTTGGAAATAAATTTAACAAAACATTTCAGAGACCTAGGAATATGGCTCAGAGTGCAGTATCAAGCAAAAGAATAAGGAATTGATCACTGACACTGAATAGGCCCCTCAAACACCCTTAGGAATAGTCTCAGAGACCCTTAAGCAGCAAATTAGGTGTAGACCTGAAAGGTCCCAGGACTGCTGAACCTGAACATTTAACTGTCCATCCTAGTTGACCAAATATTGTTAGGGGTGGCTTCTTTTCTCCATTCTTAAACCCAGAATTTTGGCAACCACCTGCACTGCTTGGCAGGTTCCCCACCAAAAAGTATTTCACATGTGCATCGAAAATTACAAAACAGCCCCCACCAAAGAGCTGCCCTGGGGCGACCAGCCATAGCAGGCAGTCTCAAAAGTGGCTGGGAAGCTGGAGCTCCGCCTCCCAGGCTCAGCTGACCATGGGGCTTCCCAGGAGGACAGATGGGTTTTGGGAGTGGGCCCATCACCTCTGGGGGTCCCGGAGGCTAGCCGGATGAGACTTGCCCACCACACTAGCCACCACCTTAGCTGTCCGGATGCTGCGATGCTACCTCAGGACCAGATTAACAGAGCAAAAGCAGTTCGAGCCCAGGTAGGCAGCTCCCAGGCGGGAATCACTGAGAATTTGTCAGATGGAGTCAGGGTTGGCCCTTGCCCCCTCCATTTTGTCGAGCCTGGTGGCCCCCCCCAGGAGCTGCCCTGGGGCGACCAGCCATAGCATGCAGTCTCAAACGCAGCTAGGGAAGCTGGAACTCCACCTCCCCAGGCTCAGCTGACCATGGGGCTCCCAGGAGGACAGATGGGTTTTTGGGAGTGGGCCCATCACCTCTGGGGAGATCCAGGAAGCAGCCAGATGAGACTCACCCACCACACTAGCCGCCACCTTCGCTGTCCAGATGCTGACCATGAGGCCCCTAGAGTCGCGTGCCGCTTGCGGCCTCACAGTCCATCAAACCAATGGAAACAGTTATGTCCTTTAATGTACTGCATTCTCGATGTGTAGGAAAGTTTGGTGGGGGGAGATAGAGAGGAGAGAAAAGACCCATAGAACCACCAAGTAGTTGAGGGGTGGGAGGGGGGGAGGTGGGGACACTGGTGATGGGAGATGGGTTCAGGTGGAGGGGATGGGTGTTGGAACACTGTGGAAGCAAAACTCCACATAAGCATCTTACAATTTTATGTCTAAGGAGTGGTGTAATAAAATTTGGGAAGAAAATGAAAAAAAAGAAAATTACAAAACAATTCTCAAGAGAAATAAAAATCTAAATAAACTAAGTATTCAATATTGCTAAGATGTCTACTATCCCCAAGTTGATCTGAAGTTTCTTTGTCAATAGATGTCTTTCAAATCACCATTGGGATTTTTTTTCCTATTAAGTTTTCATAAACTCACAAGATTATCTAAAATCTATATATGAACAGAAAATACCTAGGAAAAATCAAAGAATGTTTTAAGAAGTTAAAGAACATTCTCATCCTACCTCAAAATTTACCATTTACTATAAAACTACAGTTTGCAAAACAAATATACTTGCATAAATACAGCCATATTGATATCGTGTAGATCAATAAAACAGAACTGAGACCAGAAATGAATAATTAAATCTATGGTCAACTGATATCTAACAAATATTAAAGAAGATTCATTTAAAAATAATAACCTTTGAACAAATTTTGGTGGTCGTAAGTTCTTAACAAATGTTTTAATAGTGAGTTAACACGTTTATAAAATGAGAGATAGAAAGATCTTACCTTCATAGACTCCCATGAAAGTGCTAAAGCAAAACTACTTTTACGTATGCTTGACCATATTTCTTTTATTACTTTTTTCAATCACTTTTAAATATCATCTTTGTCAAATATTTGGTGAATGCAGGGACTATAATAAAAAAAGACAGACAATAGCAAATTCTGGAGAACATGGGGAGAAATTTAAGCCCTCATCCATTTATGATATAAGGGTAAACTGCCAGTCAAATGAAAAACAGTTCAGAAGTTCCTAAAATGCTTAACAACTCTTTGTTAAGAGTTGTATGGCTCAACAAATTTACACCTAAGTGTACAGAATCATGAAATACAAATATACCCACACAAAGACTTGAGCAAAAATCCCTTACCAGTTTTACTAATAATAGTAAAAACTGAAAACAACTAAAATCCATCAGCTGATGAATGAATAAGTAAATTTTGCATACTCTTCCAAGGAGATACTATTTGGCAGTAATAAAGAAATAAGCTATGGACACACATGTTGAAACATTAATTTGTTAATGAATGAGCCACACACTATCCTCAGTGTATAAAGCCTGGTGAAAATGCTACAAATTATATAAATATTTGAATATATAACATTATTATATTTAATTAAATTAGCAGTTATCAAAATAGGGAATAGATCAATAGTTGTGAGATGATAATTAGACTGGGAAGGGAACCTAAAGTAAATATATATTAGGATTAGATTGGTTTTAAAATGTTCCAAAAGATTGTGTATAGTGATATTGATTGAAAATTTTGGCAGTTTTACTAAACTGCCAGTGTCACTAAAAAAATAGTGTATTATTTAGTATGCCAAATACATTTTTGTGCACAATCTTTTTCATTCAAAATTCTATATAAAGTCTGGTTCTATACAACTCCAAAGACAAACACTATAAGAACATAGAGCTATGGGGTATACGCAGGAGTTTGAACTCAAATTATCTCTAAACTGTTTCAAATTTGCCGCCAGCAGTATGACTTGACTGGACAGATAATTGCACTTGCTCTGAGATTTATAATCCTTGTTTACAAAATGAGAAGACAGCATCCATGCTTAACGATCACAGGCCGCAGGGGAAATAAGAACACTTTCAGTACTTTTTAAAGACCTATTCCATGCAGTGGGGAGAAATCTGGCCCAGTGGTTCTCCAAGGCCCCTGGCCCCTACGTAGTCTCCTGAGCGGACCTTGTTTGGCTGGATTCTCAGGCCTTGTGGATGAGAACTATGGCGCCCCACCTATCTTCCCTGGGTCCAGGCAAGGGGGTCCCAGGGAGGCTGCTCCAGCCCACTATGGCAAGAGAACAGTGGCCTTCACACAGTGTCCTTCCTCTCACGTGTTCTCATGCCTACACCTCGACCACGTTTTCATTAATGGCTCTCTGACTGGCTCCCAGGCCTCAGATGGCAGCATGGGCAATAGAGCAGCTTTGCGCTCCAGATAGATCGCCAGGGCGCCCTCCTGTCTCCCTATGCCATAGCAACGCACGCTTGCAGGAGGGGAGTAGAAAACCCTTCAGTAAGCGAGGGACCAAGAGAGAACTTGCCCAGATCTTTCGTTCTTCCAGATATTAGAGGCCTATCACAGCCCACGGATCATTCTCAAGAGCCACCCCTTTGCAGCGACTTTTTCCAATCCTGTCCAGGTATGCTGATCCAGAAGAGACTTGCGGGCCTTGGAGGATGAAACTACGCTACCGGCTTCTCCCTGTGCCCAGCCGCTCACGAAGGAGGCTCCGGGAGGATATGAGCGGGTTCCTGATCCTGGCCCGCCAGCCCAGAGCGCCTTGCAACGGGCCAGTGACCACTCCCATGAGGGCCACCATTTTCCATCCGGTTACTCCCTCTTTCATAAGAACTCCATCCAGCAGACCAGCCACCTATGCACAGTCCAGCTTGCACAACCCCAGCTTTGACGCGCGATTCATTAATGCTGTATAGAGAGGGAGATTAGAATTTATGCCACCGCACACATAAGCCTGGCAAAAACTGCCCATGTCGTATTTGATATGCCAAATACCGATGGCACAATTATGTTAGGTCATTCCCATGACCCTATGTAATGGTTTGAAATAACTATGTTCCTGGAGGAAGCTAATGCCCTTGGGCTGCACTAGCATGAGACAAGACATATATGGGAGATATTACTTTGGAGCCCGCTCGAGCAAATTGATGATGATGAAACGGGAGGAAGATAGTGATAGTGATAGCGATAGTTTGCAAAATAGGATAAATAACCATGTCTCCAACTCATCATGGGAGTGGGGAAGAAGAACACTAAAAAATTGTGACAAAGAATAGGCTTAGAGGCGATTACTAATTGATTGGTTACAATTCCAATTTCTTTCCAACTGTTTCCAATATAACGCAACCTTGAATTTAGTTATTCTGGTTATTATTGCTCCTGGATTTTTTTTTTTTTTTTTTGCTTTTTGGGTCACACCCAGCGATGCTCAGGGACACTCCTGGCTCTGCACTCAGGAATTACCCTGGCAATGCTCAGGGGACCATATGGGATGCCTGGGATCGAATCTGGGTCAGCTTAGTTGCAAGGCAAACACCCTACCTGCCCAGACCCTGTATATTTTTAATGTGTATCCAATATTCTATTCACCTTTGCTTCTGCCCACCAAAGCAACTTTTTATTCTACTAGGGATGAATTTCCTAAGCTCCTCTATAAACTGACACATATGTTATCATATGATTCATAAACATACAAGAGCCCTACTGCCGATCACCATTTCCTGAGGATATGTCTTCTAACTATTCCTGTGACACCACATTTCCTGGAGTGCACAGAAGCCTGGAAAATATCAAATTACAGGCTCTCATCTCCTGAGCCCAAAAAGTACATTATAAATCTCTTGCGCATCTTTTCTACTATTTTGGAAGTGCGAAGAGTGGTATGCTTTATGGACTTTTGTTCATTTAAGTTCTTTGGTACATATCAACAGAGATGTTGCTCATTAACACTACTGCCTCCTAAGAAATCACTCCTGGCATTATTCAGGGACCTAATGGGTTAATGTGATCTGTTGGAGTTGGTTATAACATACAGGCAATAAAACTACCCATTATACTATATCTACAGTCCCTAGAGAAGTATTTTTGTTTTGTTTGGTGTTTGCATTTTCTTTGCTTTTTGCTTTGCTTTACTTTGCTTGTTTTGTTTGTTTGACAAGAAAATACTCTTTTTCTGTGTTTAGATTATTGTTGAAAGCAGAGCTATATTTATATTAAGAAATTTTAGGTGGGTCCTGAGAGATAGTAAAACAGATGAGTGATAAAGATCTTGCCTTGTGCTGTATCTAGCCTTGTGGTTTAATCTTGAGGCACCAATTACTTATAGGCTTCACAGGCCCTGCCAGGAAGCAATGTCGGAGAGGTGAGCCAGGACAAATATCTGGCCACTTCTGGTATTAGCCCAAAAATGAATATATATATAATATATATATATCTTTATATATATATATGTATATATATACATACATATGTCTGTATGGTGGTGGATAGCAAATATATTTTGAAATTAAAAATCTGATTCAAGTACTCAGTAAATGCTAGTCTCATTTAATGTTAAAATTAAACTGTAATCAAAGCAAGATTACAAAATACACAGCAATTTATCAATATATGTATTACCCAAATATATGAGATTTTTTGACACATTTTTTTAAATCATTATTATTTTGATATTTATTTCACCTGAAAGGATAATCTCTAAGTTTTGCTTTCTGACAGCTGATCATAAATGTTATATGATGCCCAACATGCAGTAAATTTTTATAGACTTTATGTATGTCTGAAATTAAAATATTTCCTGAAGTTCTTGAGATTAGTCTCCTATACATGTCAATTAGGCATCCTCTTTCCTAATTTTTGTTGGTATATTTTATCTACTTGTCCTCAGTAAATAAGAGAATTGCATCAAAATCTCTCACTATAGGAGCCAAAGAAGTGGTACCAAGATTAAAGATTGTCTTGCATATGGCCAACACCAGTTTGATACCCTGCCATGGCAGCATATGGTCCTCCCAGAAGCCTGACATGAGTGACCCTAGACATATGCGGAGAGGTAGGGTAAGCCCTAAGCACTGCTAATATGTAGCAGTTCACTCCCTCCCAGTTATATACACTATATCTTTCATTTCTCCCAAAATAAAATATTGGCTGACATAAAATATAAAATCTTTAAAAAATGATAACTATCTAAAAACATATTTAAAAATGAATGCATGAAGTGTACAATGCTGCATTACATAGCATATTGCATATGTTGCATGGAGGAAGATATACTGAATAAATTATTGTTTTTAATATAAAATTAACTGAAGTCTTTTTGTTACCTTATCTTCCTTGACTGCTAGACAAAAGAGACATAAGCCCTATTTCTTTGCATTTTTTGCTTATTAAAAGATCAGCAGAAATAAATTCAGCAGTAAAAAAACAGGGCAGTCAATAATTCTCTGTAACATATTGTTTATCAAATCCCTCATTTAGTAAAATAAAATTCTGAGCCCACCTCTATTCTTCTTACCCGGTTTTACTGCAAACATTCAACACCATAGCAAATGAAGCAATGCACTGCTATAGTCACAATTCTGTCTTCCATATTAACAACCTAGCAACTCTTTGTTTTTTAAATACTTTAGAAGCATACATATGAAAATTTACCATGAGTTTACTTTTTCAAACAAAAAAATAAAAAATTATGAAGAATTAACCTGAATTGCTCAAACAAGAATCTGTCTTTATCAAAATATATGCCCAGTGCTCTCACTTCAGGATCTTTGTTCTTCAGACAATTTCATTCTTAACCACTTCATTTTAAAAAATACATTACAACAGGGAATGACCTACATGCTCCAGTATTTGTCACTTTTGATGAGATCTTCATGTTTCTGTTTCATTTTTTTAATTTTATTTCCATCTCAAAATATCAGTTGGAAAAAATTTAGATAGAAATTCATAGTTTTGCTCTGAGTTGTGGCGGCAATTCATTGACTCCATATCTGCTGTGACCTTAGATAAGTATTAAAGATACTATGGGATCAAATCACGCAACCCTTCACTTCAAATTCATAGAGAATAATTGAGACCAAGAATAAAAGAGTTTTTCTCCAATGTTGACTGAGTTAAAAAATTTATATCATTATTATACTTAAAATATTTCTTACTAAGCTCTGAATGAATAGACCCACCACCAAAGATAAACTCCATCTGTCCTTGAATTGAAAGGTAGCACACAGTCAATGTTCTCTTATTCAATTTATTTAAGCGGTGGGAGGGGCATATATTAAATATGAATATTGGCGGTTCAGAAGGAGGCAAAGGGTTGGAGCAGGAAATTTATTTTGAGTCTTGGCTCTAAAGCTTTCAAGCAGATAGCACGAAATTTGTCAGAGGAGTAATCTCATCTGCAAAATGGGAGTGAAACACTGAAGGCTGCTAAAAGCACCTGGTGATATAAGCATTCATTAAATATTAGTAAAAAAAAAACTCATTTGCTAGCAAGAAGATGCATACTCAATATTTGGGGACCCAAACACCTGTGTTTGTTCCATAGGTTTTTGTGTGGTTTTACAATAAACTCTCTGACTTTCATCCTTAGCCGAAGTAAATTCCCCAAACAGATTAGTTTTACAGAGAGATGGGGAGGCAGAGAGCACATTTACCCAAATATGTCAGATTTCTTGAATAAGTTGCCTGTTATTATAGTAGAATATGGGAAGAAGAGGTAAAAAGAAGATGTTACTGCTTTAACTTCCTATTTGACCTCTTGCAAAGCCTAATTAAACATGTCTTGAGTAATACTCTGGCCTCATCCCCAGATAACCCAGCAATACTGTTAAGTTCTTCATCTTATTAAGAGCTTGCGTAATCTCTTCAACATAAATTTACATACTTCAGACCGTTACTATTTGAGAACCTCACAATAAGAATGACCTAAGTGACAGAGCGGAAGTGGATCACTGCAGGGAGCCTGTCTCAGCAAGAAGAAGAATGAGGTTCCATTTTTCAGTATTGTACAATTCTAATGTGCTTCAGCATTATCTTCTGGGGGGTTTTTTCCTCAGTCCTTAAATTTTTTGCAGCTCTTCTTAATAAAGTATAAGAATTTCACAATACAGGAGAGAGAAATTCAAGCTCCGGAAAACTCAGAAAATCAGTATTGGAAGACCTTACAGACAGATCCCGAAGATGTCATTTACTACAAATGAGGAAATGAGGACAGATATGTGACATGTCATCCATGATTACATATATTTATTAGAGCATTTTTAGAAAAAAAAACAGAAAACCAATATAAGTTCCGGAAAACAAGAACTATTATGAGCACTTAAAAACAATGATTTTTATTTTTAAAGGAATATAATCAAAGCATGTTTAACAATTTATCTGATTGATCCATGCTTCTAGTACTTTCTAATGATTTCCTTAGCCATCCAGCTTTTATAATCATCATCGACTGATTATGAAAATAAGCCAATGTATTTTCCACTCAGCCCATATTTTAGGAATTTTATTTTTTACTATGAAACTTCCCTTGCGAAGGCAAACGAAAGTCAGACTAAGAACACAATTCCTGTTTCTGAAACTCTGTAAGATATGTGAAATCAATCAGTTTTCTTAAAACAGCAAACTTTGCTGATCACTCCCCTTCCATGATTCCTTCATTACCTAAATTCAATCAAGGTCAAACATCTCTTAAGCAGTCTAATATTTAAGGCTGAAACCCACTTTTTTACAATGCGGTTCATTTCTTTTTTTTTCTCCTATGTCCCTATTCCAGGTTTTCTCAGCCTTCTAGACTATACATTGTAATAATCTGAAGACATTAATATAAGTCTCATAATTAATATTATGTAAAATAATATAATTACTCAGGCCATGCACCAGAGTCATACATTCATATAGAAGACCTTTTTCTGTAATTGAGAGGGGATGCACAAGAAAGAGACAGTATACATTGATGAAGAACACACCTCTGAAATAAAAACTTAGATACACTACTTGCCCCAGCGAGACAATATCAGGCAAGATACTTAATATTCTTTGCCTAATTTACCCTCCATAAAATAAAGAAATAAGGACTTTTGTATGAACCTTGTAAGATTCAAGTGAAAGAAAAGGAATATATGCACATGTTTCTAGAACATAGTATTACATAATGTTTTTCTATTATCCTTATAACTTGTATAAATGGGAATGATTTGTATATGTAGAGATGTATACTTTCTGATTTAGAAATTTAAATTCAAAGCTGCCTTTAATAACCATAAATATAATTAAAAATATAGAAGTTTTGCTTGGTTTTTATTTCACAAAAGTTTGGCTCATTTAATACAGATGAAAACAAGCAATTTTAAAAATGCCCAGGATGGTGAAAATGAAACATCATGCCAAATGAAGTCTGACTTTAAGCCAATAGTACTATCTGATTTCACTTATGAGGCGCACGGTAGATAGTCAAAAATGAAGGAACCAGGAGAAATTTTTACATACATTTGGAAGGAGTTGCTGCTCATAGGTTTAAAGTTTTAGTTTGGGAGAAGATGAAGATGTTCTGGAGATGAATGATTGTGGTGGGTGCTCAACCCTGTGCATCACCCGAGCTTCACTATTGAGAAACATCACCAGCATCATTTGTCACTTGTCTTCCTGCTATTCGCGTGATATGTAAAAACAGGCACCAGTAACATCTCTGTTCTGTATCCTATCTTTCGAGCTAGTGTAGCCCAAAGGCATCTGCTCACTAGAACACCAAAAGAACCTTAAACCATTCCTTTAGGTCAGGGGCCTGAGCTGACAATTACTATTGGTTTTTACATAACAAATACGACCTGGGTAGCTTAGGCGCGGGCTCTGCTGTGCAGGTGGTATTATGCTCAGTAGTAGGCTCTCATCTCTAGTGCATTTACTAGATTGTGCCACTTTTCTGCCCCAATGGGAACACATAAACTTTTCTCTTGGGTGGAGCTCTGACGAGCTAGGAGTCGAGATATTGAATATGACGCCCTCATGGGTGTGGGGGCTCCACCCCTGGCCTTCTTGCGAGGCTCCATTGTGGATGGGAAGGCTGGGTTAGAACCAGCCTACTCCCTGGCACCTCATGATCAGCTGAGCACAGGAGCCAGCTAACAGCTCTCCCCTTGTATCTTGTCTCTGGATCAAACATACCTGGACTTGAAATAGACTTCGCTGTGGTGGGACTCTGACAAGCAGGAGCTTGAAGTCAACTTTTGTCTCAAGTCGAGCTCTGACGAGCTGTGAAGTAGAGATGGTGAAAATGGCTGCCCTCATGGTGTAGGGAGTTCCTCTGGTTGCTTGCGAGGCTGTGTTAGAATGGCAGGCCAGGAGGCTAAACCTCTTCCATCACTGGTGCCTCATGATCAGCGGAGCACAGGGGAGAGCCGGTAGCAGACCTGCCCCATGTATCTGAGTCCATTAAGCTATAATGGTATAAAAATGCATGCTATGACGCTGTAGGATAGTAAAAAAAATTATGGGGGCCGAGACAATAGCCCAGTGGGTAGGGCATTGCCTTGCACGGCCCGGTGTCTGTGTCGACCTGGGTTCGATCCCAGAATTTGTCCCACACATGGTCCCCTGAGCACCGCCAGGAGCCTGGTTCCTGAGTGCAGAGCCAGGAGGTGCAACCCCTGAGCATTGCAGGTGTGACCCAAAAAGCAAAAAAAATCATGGGAATAACGCCAAAATATGCATTGTTTTCCCGCTGTTCTGGAATTATCTTCAATCTATTGATATCACATTTGTTTCCCTCATGTTCCCCACAGATGAAGGCTACATGTTTGCATTAGCAGTTACATTTTCAATTTCACACTTTTACTACGATGGGTGCAATGTGAGAAATTGAGCCAATCACATTACAAAAAATTCTTTCTTCAATGATATCTGAATTACGTAAATTACGAAGCTGCGAGGTGCACACCCTGTGATTTTTGATTGTTTTGCCAAACAGGAAATACTGAGCATTAATGGGAAAAGTTCGCCTGACATGTAAATTTCTATGGGATTGACATTTAATGCTGCTTTGATAGCCTTTCAAACCATATATACTGGCCAGTGCAGACTTACGTTTTCTTTGATCTGGCTCTCTTGAATTTGTAAAATCATTTTCAAAAAATTGGGGATGGGATGAGAATTTTTAGATCTTTTCGTGATGCTGACATTCAGGGCAGGTATATTAATGAGAAATAATCTCTGACTTTGGATCGACCTCTATGTTGTGTGTGGATCTGTCTAAATATTTTGTCTATAAGTGATTCCATGTGATATATATATATATATATATATGTGTGTGTGTGTGTGTTGTGCATGCATAGTGTGTTTCTGTTTGTGCCTGATTATGTTGATGAATATGTTTTCTGCAGTAACTGATATTTCATTAAAGAGGGCTGAGCTTGATGACTCTGCGCCATTTATGCACTGAGGGGCACCTGTACTGAGTAATTATGTCGTGAATGTTTCCAGACCAGACACAATTCTAACTTTTTGCTATTGGGTAGGAAAACCAAATAGCTGGCCTAAATTCACATTTTCCTTTTCAATTGATCATTAGAAAACTCCTGGAGCGCCCCCCAAGCTCTAACAGTTCTCTCTCTCTCTCTCCCTGATTCATTTTCACTGGAAAGAGATCTAAACCGAAGCAATACCTTCTACTCTACCGGTTACTGTGTTTTCCCTTGGGGTATTTTTATGTATTGGAAGCAAGTCACTGTGTTGCAGACTGATAGCTTTTTTGTCTTTGAAGCTCATTGACTAAGAAAATAATGCACGAGAACCCAATCCCCTGATCAACAATAATATATCCCAGGGGCAGTCTATTGCCACCCAGTTCTAGTGATGAGAACTAGCAGGGGCTAGAGGAAGATACAAGACTTGAGATCTACAAAGATAACATGCCAAAGTATCCATTTTGATGAAAAAGGTAAAATCAGGAAAAATTGTGTCTCTTTTTGAGAATACTTTAGGAGAAAGTAACCACTGTCACATCTGATTCAGGAGAGCTGAAAGGGAAAAAAAAAAAAACATTGGTAATACATATTTCACTAAATTTGTACATTGCTTTACTAAATGAAAATTCAAAACTAAAGACCATCAAATGACACTTTGTTGGTCAGAGAACATAACATAAACACACACCTCGGGGACTGTCCAATACTAAAAACCATATACTTGAAATGATTATTTTAAGACTTCCCTGAATTGCTTGAGGACATTTTTTTTTCTTAATGGTACTGCAAACCAAGTGCTCAATTTCAATAAAGAAATATTTCAAAAGAAAGTCAAGGATAAATATGTTCTGCATCGGAATTGTCTTAACTTTTTATCTCACTTTATAAATATTTGTACTGTCACCTACTTTTACATTAACAGCAATAATTTGGAAAAAGACTCATAGGAGCATGGAATTATATTACTGTTTATAATTTTATAAACATAAGCTATGCCTCTATTTTAGTGCTCAGATCTACAACTGGCATTAAACATCAGCAATGCTATTTGTTCGTAATCTGATTTTACTATTTAAAATTGCTTCCTTCCTTCTGTATATCTATATATTTTTTAAAAAAAAAAGCTTACTTAAATCTACTTTTTAGAAAGATCACACTTAATAGTTCGCTCAATCACTCAAAGATATACCTTTTAGGCCTACTAAATTAAAAATGACCCAACAAGATTAAAAACTAAATAAAATGAATATTTGGGGGATAAAATAATTGCTTGATTAGATGACAGGTTAGGAAGCAATTTTGTTAGACTTCTCATATTTCAATCTGTTTATTTGTCATATAGTGGCAGATATAACAAAGTACAAATAAAAATACTCTGAGTTAATTTGATCTTTTGTCATTTTAATAATTGTTTTTTAATGTTTGCTTTTTACCTAAAAAATCACATTATGATGGACAGATTAAAAATTATTTGTCCCATTCTTCTGATGAGAACAATGGTTGAACTATGAGACAAAGGAAGGCGGTAAACATATTCCTTACAGTATCCCAACTTCGAGGTTCGGGAAGAAACATAAGACATGTTATGGTGGAAAACTATGGTTCCAATCCCTAACATTGCTTGCCTGCCAACCCAGCCTGCAGCACTGGGTGCATGACTCCTATTAAAGAACATGTAAATTTCGATTGAATATAATAAACATCTGCTACATTATTTGATTGGCTAATCTGATGATTGGACTGCAATCATTACTTTCGGAACAATGGGGTTCTTTACTCTGGCAACAACTTAATCATTTCTGGCATTCAATTTCTCCCAGCAATGCCACGCCATCTTTACTGAATAGCACTCAAAGGTACAGGTATGGCTGAACAAACCTATCCTTCACCAGGACAATGATTTTCAGCTCGAGGTCCTGGAATATACTAGTTTTGAAGCTTAACAATTTCCTCTACTCTGTTTCACCTCCCAGCTTTAAGCAGGGCAACTATTTCCCTGTAGTTAATTTAATGTTGGTATAGTTTCCCATTTTTTTTTATTCCTTTCCTACCTGCTCAAACTGTTCCTTTTTATAAATGGTTTCCTTGATGAAACTTGCCTATTAAAAGTGATTCTCATCTTCTAATTGGGCTCTATTAATGCTTTTAGACATACTAATTATAAATAAGGAGCATTTGCCCATAGCCACACATTTTGTCAATCCAAGACCATAGAAACTCTGAGTTTTTAGTCACACCTGGTTGGAAGAAATTACATATACCTCATACTGGCCTATGTTCTTGGACATTTGCTTTGCTTTGCACAGGGACAACAAAGTAGCCACCTCTTCTTACTTCAGAACTTACACCCAAGTTCCATGCTAAATGGTCAGATAGTGGCTCTTTTCATGGACACACAGAACTGTTGAAAAGGAAGACTTCCTCTCAGTGGAAACTAAAACTTGGGCACTATCTGATTTTTATTTTAAAGAACCCGGGATACATTTTTAAATATTCTACAATAATGCACAAGTGATTGCATCCAGAGATTGTAGTAAAGCTGAACATGGTAGCCTTTTCTAGGATGGTAAGAAAGATCCTTAGCTAATCTACTACACCTTTAGACATTGAAAGCTTTTGGTTTCAGTTTTTAAGCAGGAAGCCAAATATGGTTCAACTTTTCTAAGCTTCAGCTTGGTTTATTATATTTTAAACAATTTGTTTTAACTACATCCTATTCTAAAACTTTCAAGAGGTGCGTGATACTTGGACAAGGGGTTCCAGCAAAATAATATTAAAATGAGTTTAGTGTAAATGAATCAGAAACATACTGAAGTATATTTTCCCTTACAAACACATAGAAGGTTTAAAGTTAATGTGGAAAAAGTGCTGGCAACTCACATTTAGAGTTTTATTGAAGGCCAGGATGTTTGAATAAACGTGACATTCAGCTAACTCAAACTGAAATGGGGTTCACCAAATCTTAAGTATAACAGTGTTTTAAATAATGAGGAAACATGTCACATTCAAGTTTTACACAGAAAGCTGCGCAGGCGGGCTGTAATTCTGGTCTGAGAAACCTCTACAGTAACTAGCCAGCAATTGAGAAGATATTGAAACAGACCAGTGAAGTTTTTAGAGCTGTCTACCCAGCAGAAACTTCCACCTGAAGAGAAAATACTCAGTGAAATTTTTTAAAGGAGTATTATAATGATTAGTTTGGAAAGGAAGTTAGAGCTGAACCCAGACATAAATTAAAAAAAGAATAGGCCTTTTGAAATGGGTGAACAATGAACTAATCACATAAGGATATATCTTTTTGGCCATTGGAAGCTGGGGTTGCAAGTCAAAATGGCTTATGGTAAGAAAATGGACAGACTCAGGATGAAATTTTAATTTCCCTGATGTATGTGTATAAATAAGCTAGCAGTGGGTCTAGTAGAATCTCAGACCAGGAGTCCATATGTGAAAGCATGATGTAAATTCCCAGGTGGAATTTAACTACCACATTCTGCAGGATTGCCCATAGCCCTGCTTTGAAATAAATCAGAAGCAAAACGGGTATGTGCTATGGTTGCTTTTTAAACCTCAATGGCATGTTTCAGGGCTGTTAGCTTGTGCCACAATAATTCAGAGGGCTAGTTTAAAAACACAAGTTGATGCATTCTATTTCCCAGAATTTCTAATTGAGTGGTGAGTTGCGGGGGATGAGGAGGAGGACATAGAATTTGCTTTTCATGGAAACACAGAAGCGCAGATGCTGCAGGCCAGAATCTCTTTCTTTATTGGATGAGATTTTCATAATTAAAAAAATTATATTTTATTATACCACCATGAGATATACAATTACAAAGATGTTCATATTTGGGTTTCAGTCATACAGTGTTCCAGCACCCATCCGCCACCAGTGCCCATTTCCCACCACCAATGTCCCCACTTCCCTCCTCTCCCTGCCTGCCTCTATGGCACTTGCTTCTTTTCTCTCTTCTCTTCTCCTTTCTCTCTCTCTCTTTCTCTCTTCCTTCTCTTACACACTATGGCTTACAATACATACATTTAGAGGTTATCATGTGTATCCTTTTGCCCTCTACTCAATGCTCAGTTCTAGGCTGGTATTATCACTCTCGACAATTATTAGCACACTGTTCCCTTCTCTGTCTTACCTAACCTCTGACTCACACACGTTTATGGTAGATTCCACCTTTGACAAGACCTCCCTGATCCATATTTTGCCTGACCTTGAATATTGGTATCATAATATACATATATATGTTATATCTATGCAAATAAATGCAGTCATTCTATATCTGTCTTTCTCCTTCTGGCTAATTTCACTCAACATGATCCTCCATGTCCATCCATTTATAGGCAAATTTCATAACTTCATTTTTCCTAACAGCTGCATAGTATTCCATTGTGTAGATGTACCAAAGTTTCTTTATCCAGTCATCAGTTCTGGCACACTGATTGTTTCCAGATTCTGGCTAGTTGTGAATAGTGCTGCTATGAACATAAAGAGATGCAGATGGTGTTTCTGTTGTTATGTTTTTGGCTTCCCAGAGTGTATTCCCAGGAGTGGTACATGGCTGGATCAAATGGAAGCTCAATTTCTTAGTTCTTTGGAGGGAATGTCCATATTGTTTTCCTAAAAAGGCTGTACCCGGCGACATTCCCACCAACAATAGATGAGAGTCCCTTTCTCCCCACATCCATGCCAGCATTTGTTGTCCTTGCCCTTTTTGGATATGTGCCAGTTCTGTGGTGTGAATGATATCTCATTTTTGTTTTATTTGCACTCTCTGATGATTAGTGATGATGAGCCATTTTTATCTGCCTTTTGGCCATTCGAATTTCTTCCTTGGCGAAGTTTCTGTTTATTTCTTCTCCCCATTTTTGATGGGGTTGGCTGTTTTCTTCTTGTGAAGTTCTACCAGTGCCTGATATATCCTGGATATTAACCTCTTATCAGATGGGTATTGGGTGAATATTCTTTCCCATTCTGTGGACTGTTTTTGTCATCTTGGTCACTGTTTCTTTTGAGGTGCAGAAGCTTTTAGTTTCATGTAGTCCCATATGTTTATCTTTTCTTCTAGTTGCTTTGTTAGTGATGTTTCACTTTGAAGATGCCTTTAGCTTCAATGTCGTGGAGGGTTTTTCCTATATTTTCTTCCTATGTACTTTATGGATTCAAGTCTGATGTTGAGATCTTTAATCCATTTTGATCTGATTTTTTGTGCATGAGAGTTAGACAGGAGTCCAAATCCATTTTTTTACATGCTGCTGCCAGTTTTCCCAGCACCACTTGTTGAAGAGGCTTTCCTTACTCCATTTTTGACTCTGTTGCATCTTTATCAAAGATTAAATGATCCTGTTTGAGGTTGTTGGTGTCAGAACATTCCAACTCTATTCCATAAGTCCACAGGTCTGTTTTTATTCCAAACACTACAAGTCTGTTTTATTACTACTGCCTTGTAGTACAGTTTTGGGAGGATTGATAAAGATTGTGCCCCCATCTTCTTTTTCCCAAGGACTGTTTGGCTATCCTTCGAGGTTTATTTTTATACGAATTTCCAGGAGGCGTTTGGTCAATTAGTCTGTGAAGAATGTCTTTTTGAAAGAATTTCAGGGGTGTCCCCATAGCGGGACCAACTGCATTGAATTGCTACAGCTCTAGGGAGTATTACCATTTTTTGACAATATTGATTCTCCCCCATCCATGAGCTTGAGAATCATGTGTTTCCATTTTTGTAATCTCCATCTGCTTAGACAGTGTTTCTCTTTACTTAATTTTTTGTACAGGTGAAACATATCTTGTTAGTTTTCTTTGTGGGTGTTTTTTATTTTTTTTTTTTGTTATTTTATTATACCACCGTGAGATATACAAATAAAAAAGATATACAATTAAAAAGTTCATATTTGGGTTTTGGTCATACAGTGTTCTAGCACCCGTCCCTCCACCAGTGCCCATCTCCCACCACCAACGTCCCGGTTCCCCTCCCCTTCCCCAGCCCGCCCCATGGCAGGTTCTTTATTTCTTTCCCTTTCTCTCTCTTTCTCTTTTCCTTCCCTTCCAGACTATGGATTACAGAACATACATTAAAAGGTTGTCATGTGTATCCTTTTGCCTCTATTTAATGCTCAGTTCTAGGTTGGCATTAGTACCCTCGACAATTGTTAGCACCCTGTTCCATTTTCTGTCTTACCTAACCTCTGACTCCCACACGTTTGTGATAATTTCCACCTTTGACAAGACCTCCTGATATATGTTTCACTTGACCTTGGATATTGGTATCATAATATGTACATATATATTTATGCCATGCAAATAAATGCAGTCATTCTGTATCTGTCTCTCTCCTTCTGGCTAATTTCAGCTCAACATAATCTTCTCCATGTCCATCCATTTATAGGCAAATTTTATAACTTCATTTTTTCCTAACAGCTGCATAGTATTCCATTGTGTAGATGTACCCAAGCTTCTTTATCCAGTCATCGATTTTCGGGCACTCTGGTTGCTTCCAGATTCTGGCTATTGTGAATAATGCTGCTATGAACATAAAAGTAGGGATGGTGTTTCCGCTGCGTATTTTTGGTTTCCCAGAGTAGATTCCCAGGAGTGGTATGGCTGGGTCAAATGGGAGTTCAATTTCTAGTCTTTGGAGGAAAGTCCATATTGTTTTTCCAGAAAGGCTGTACCAGCCGGCATTCCACCAACAATGGATGAGTGTCCCCCTTTTCCCCACATCCACGCCAGCACTTGTTGTTCTTGCTCTTTTGAATATGTGCCAGTCTCTGTGGTGTAAAGTGGTATCTCATTGTTGTTTTGATTTGCATCTCTCTGATGATTAGTGATGATGAGCATTTTTTCATATGTTTTTTGGCCATTCGAATTTCTTCCTTGCTGAAGTTTCTGTTCATTTCTTCTCCCCATTTTTTGATGGGGTTGTTTTGTTTTCTTCTTGTAAAGTTCTACCAGTGCCTGATATATCCTGGATATTAACCCCTTATCAGATGGGTATTGGGTGAATATTCTTTCCCATTCTGTGGACTGCTTTTTGTATCTTAGTCACTGTTTCTTTTGAGGTGCAGAAGCTTTTTAGTTTCATGTAGTCCCATATGTTTATCTTTTCTTCTAGTTGCTTTTGTTAGTGATGTTTCACCTTTGAAGATGCCTTTTAGCTTCAATGTCGTGGAGGGTTTTTTCCTATATTTTTCTTCAATGTACTTTATGGATTCAAGTCTGATATTGAGATCTTTAATCCATTTTGATCTGATTTTGTTGCTGGTGTTAGACACAGGTCCAAATTCATTTTTTACATGTTGCTGCCCAGTTTTCCCAACACCACTTGTTGAGAGAGGCTTTCCTTACTCCATTTTAGACTCATTGCACCTTTATCAAAAGATTAAATGATCATGTGTTTGAGGTTGGGTGTCCAGGATACTCAATTCTATTCCATAGGTCCCCAGGTCTTTTTTTTATTCCAATACCATGCTGTTTTTAATTACTACTGCGCTTGTAGTACAGTTTGAAGTTGGGAAAGGTGATGCCTCCCATCTTCTTTTTCCCGAGATTGCTTTAGCTATCCTTGGGGGGTTTATTGTTCCATACAAATTTCAGGGAGCGTTTGGTCAATTTTCTTTGAAGAATGTCGCCGGTATCCTCATAGGGACTGCATTGAATCTGTACAGAGCTCTAGGGAGTATTACCATTTTGACAATGTTGATTCTCCCCATCCATGAACGGGAATATGTTTCCATTTCCTTGTGTCCCTCTTTTATCTCTTGGAGCAGTGTCTTGTAGTTTTCTCTTTGTACAGGTCCTTTACATACTTGGGTAAGTTGATTCCTAGGTATTTGATTTTCTGTGGCACAATTGTGAATGGAATAGTTTCCTTAATATCCCTTTCTTCTCTTTTAGTTATTTGTTATATAGGAAAGCCACCCGACTTTTGGGTGTTGATTTTTTTAGTATCCTGCCACTCTACTATATGCGTCTATTGTTTCTAGGAGTTTTTTGGTAGAGAGTTTAGGGTTCTCTGGGTATAATATCTATGTCATCTGCAAAATAATGATAAGCTTGACTTCTTCCTTGCCTATCTGGATGCCCTTGATGTCCTTTACTTCTCTGATTGCGTATGGCGAAGTACTTCAAGTACTATATTGAATAGAAGAGGTGAGAGTGGGCAGAA
>JAJIBD010023432.1:0-31187 GCA_021461705.1 Cryptotis parvus
CTCCCTTCTTGAACAGTAGAACTGTCCTGCTGGTTTTTCTATTGGAGGGCACCTTGCGTCGGACAGGTAAGCGTAATGAAAACCCGAACTAGTGTATTGATAAGTACCGATGGCAGATTCTTCAGGTGTTGCGGTCTGACTTTGTCTGGGCCTGGTGCTGTTCCGCCTTCTTACTGCTGAGATGGCATGTCGAGATTTCAGAAGGGAAAACGCTGAGAATGACATATCCATCCTGTGTGGAATTGGTATGCGAGGCAGTTGGATGTGTCTATCAAGAAGATTTGAGTAGAAGTCATGGATAATCTTCTCCATTATAGCATGGCACTCTGGAAGATGGCGATAGATCCATCAGGGTGTCGAAAGTCATCTTAGTCTTATAATTGTGAGGACAGGCGGGCAGTGCGAATACTTTTTCAGCTTCTGCTGCATCTTCCAATATTTCTGCTCTTCTGTCTTTGAGGTCTTCTTTTATCACTTCTCTGTCACTGTTTAGCAAGCTTGGATGTTAGCATTTGGTCTCCTGAGGCTCGCGCCTTGCCACGTTAGCGAGATGAGCTGAGGATTTTCTGAGAAGACAGGGCGTCCTTTTGGTAATCTTTCTCTCTCTCTCAGCATTCTTACGCACAATCATGGAGGGGTGCTGAACCAGTGATTTGTATTCTTCATCGTGTCGTCAATGATGGTATCTTCCCATGTTTCTGCTGGCCAATGGTGTCAAAGTGTTCCCAGTTGGTGAGATCGTTCTGGGAGTTCTCTTCATAAACTTTGCAGCCTTTTCTCCCGTTGCCGGGAAGTAAAATTTTACCGCGAAGGATCACGGTGGTCTCATCCTGTTTAGGTGGGGATGACAACTACTTGGTCAGACAAAACCGTCAATTGAAGATGATGTGGTCTGTTTCATTGTGGAACTGTCTGCCAGGAGATTCCCATGTCCAGCGTTTCGCTTCAGCTTTGCGAAACTGAGGATTCCAGAGAATGGTCTTGGTGGACATGATGAAATCAGATAGTCTCTCACCCTGTTCGTTCCATTCTAGGCCATGGGTCCTGATGTGGAGAATCATCAGCCCGATCTTCTTGGTACTATCTTGGCATTAAAATCACAGACTATGATCTTGTAGAAGGTGTGATCTTTTGCATGAACTCCTCCAATTCCATGTAGAATTTCTCAATTTCATCTTCTTTGTATGTGGATGTTTAGTGCGTGAGACAATGAAGATGAAAGTGCTGGCAGTCGACCACATCTCTTCAAGTGTAATCGTCCTATTCGGTTTGTAAGAGCATTCAAATGGATCAATGTTTGAGCCATGTTCTTGATGACAAGGACACCAACGCCACCCGACCCTCTTTAGTCACATGTTCCCAGAACAATTCTTCTCAGGTGTCAAATACAGCATGTTGTAACTAGCGCCTCCTGAGTCTCAATCAGACCAATGATGTAAATATTTGGTGTCTTTTTTGCTTGCAACATCAGATCCTCAATATATGCTTCCGGGGTACCAGTGTACATCGTGAAAATACAGACGATCATTTAATCCTTCTTCATTTTGGCAGCCTAGGATTGCCATGAAATTTTGTCTGGCACTGCTTGTTTGCCTTTCTTACTGCTGCCATATTAAGGGCCTTTCGGGTCGGAAAATAAACATTTCTGTTACTGGATTTGGCATATCGGACGCTGTCGGACAGCTGCCAGGCTCTGCTATGTGGGCTCTATATTCTCATTAATTTGTGGGGATCTCTCAGAGGTGAGTTGAATATTCTGACTAATTTGGAGGTAAATTGCACGGCTGCCTGCAAAGGAAGCTGGTTTTCTGCTCTGCCAGGGCATGCCTGTGTCTTGAGCTCCAAGCATTCCTGCGGCTTGAAATACTCTCCTCTGAAGGCGGGTGCGTGGTGGGTCTTGTAGGCTGGGTTTCTGACAAGCCAGGCTGGAGACTGGATCAAGGTTCCCAGATTTTTTAATTGGAGATCTTACCCCCTGCAGAGTGGATTGAAGATGGCTGCCAGCAAGGTGTGGGGGTTCACTCGGTATTCACTTCTGTTACGCTTCCTTCATGTAGTTTCTCTTGATACTGGTCATGACTGGACTTCACTTACTGACCTTGGTGCTGTGGCAGAACCAGGAGCCGGGAGCTGGGAGGTGTCGAATCTGGGGTCCCATCCAAGTCTCACTGATGCTTACCGTGAAGTAAGTGCTGCACGGCAGTGTAGAGCCGCCTAAATCCAGGCTACCTGCCAGCATGACTGTGAGCTCATATTTATATTATAAATATAGTACCGAAGAGAAACTTATAAACAGAAGTTTCAAATAAGAAAATACTCTTATAAAACTAATATTTGTCACAGATTATATTTTTAAAGAGAAATAACACTAGGAAAAATATATCTCATAATATAATATCTTTCTCCAAATTAAAGGAAATAAATTTGCTCATCATACATATCTAAAAAGTGCCCAGATAAAATTTACAAATTTCCCAGACTTCTAATAGCTGGTTCTGATAGAACATGAGAAATATTTCTGCCTGGTGAACTTTCAGGAAAATATGGCTCAGATCTCAAATGTATCTTTTGCCTTAGCCATATCCTCTTCATTTATATTCTTTACCACCACATTGCCATAGACCATCTCAAACCCAAATGTGAGTCTTATATATTACAAGAAATATACTGTTTTTTTTTAAATGAACATCTCCTCAAATAAAGTGAAAAAAAAACTGTACTTATAACAATGAGTATGATGAACTTATTTCTATTATGGCATGAGAATACTGACGCTTGGAGCAGTGTGTCAAAGGAGCATTGAAATTTTTCTAAAACTAAAGCTTGCTGGTTTCTAGTTTTTGATCTAGGTGGAACTCTAAATGGTTTCGAAAATTTTACTGGCAAATGTGGACTTAAATTTGAGAGTGTTACATATGTGGGACTTGAAGATACAACAAGGTAGCAACAAGATCCAAAGTCAGCATTAGAAAGATTAGCCACCTTTGGTGTGACTGACTGGGACCTCGGAGCGCTGCACCTACCAAGGAAAACTCTGAGAGACCAGGTCCTATGCAAAGCAAGGGTTTTAAGTAATATTCAGTATACCTGGGCTCATAGCACTGACCACAGCAGTCAGCGGCTAAGAGTCCTGAGCCCTTCCAGGGTAAGGATCTTTTAAGAGATAATTCCTGCCGTTACAAAGAAAGCCCCGCATAACCATCCAATATTTAAAATATTACTCAGGGTCTGCATGCAGGCAGCCAATCACTTTGTAACAAGTTAACTATCACCTACCAATCAGGTCACACTCAATACTTCTTTCTATATTTGGTGCGGCTAGATTACATGTGTGGGGGATTATAGGTCAACAACGGCTATGCTACGTGCACCAGGAGACGCAATGCAGGCAATTCAAGTAAGATAGCAGGTTCTGAGTAGGGTCTGGGTCTCCCAATCTCTAAATTCCTCTAGGAATTTGTTCTGGGCCTTTTGTAGATAACAGGATGAAAGGTTACTTCAAGATGGCAAGGTCACTCAGGCCCTAAATTGGTAACTTTCCATGATAGGCCCTGCCTTTGTTGCCTTCTTTCAAGCATAAGTTGCTGACACACATTTGAGCTGGGAGGTATGGGAGAGAAGGGAGGGTGGGTCTCTGGGAAGGAAGACATTTGCACTGATGATGGGTGCGGTGTTGGAATTTATATCTATGAGAAAAACTTATTTAATAATATTGGAAAGGACCCAGGAACATCTGTCCTTCAGGAACAACTTGCCTTCACACATAGCTAACCAGGTTTCGATCAATACTCAGCATTCTATACCATTCCCAGCACTACCAGGACTTAATTCTAAGTACGGAATCAAAAAAAGGAGTAACCCCTGAGAGGTGCTGGGTGTGATCCTCTACAAAAGATAAAAAAAATATTATAGTAATCCCAAAGTAAATATATAAATAATTTAAAATTAACTAAATATTTTTTTTTAAAAGGGAACCTAAAACAAAACTTGCCGTTTTCTTTGATAGTAAATCTGTGTTGGTGTGATGTGGGTAAAGGAATTCTCAACAGCTCTGGTGGGCATATTGTTTGGTTCAACCCTTATGGAAAACCGTTTGAAGATTTTTCCAGTAAAGTAAGATTCAAATGCAGTAATCTAGGAATATAACCTAAAGCAATTCACTTCTGGGTATCTATCCTCAGGACACAAAAACATACATGCAAAAAGGTATACACACACTATTATTCATTGCAACACTGAGCACAGCTAAATATAGAATGAACCTAGTTGTCCAATAACAGATGAATGGATGATAAAGATGTAATACACATACACAATAGAATACTATGCAGCTTCAAGTGACAAAAAATATGCCATTCATTGCACTTCAATGGAACTGGAGGATGTCTTGTCAAGTCAGCCAGAAAGACAAACATAGGATGATCTCACTCACCTGTGATTTTACAGAATAACTGGACGATAGAATTCCAGGTATTAAAATAGGGGAAATTAAATCAACACTGATGTCAGACCACATGAAGGTGAGGCGATAGAGGTGATAAAATCCAATGAGATAGCCAGGGGAAACATATGGGAAATATTAGGTCAGAGATCAAGTGCCTCAAGTACATTAGTGGTGGAAGAACTTGTATAGTTATATATCCAAAGCACAGAGTCAACAACTTACTGAAACCATGAGATCCAAAAAGCACAATCAAACAAAATAAGGCTGTCAAGAAAATGGAGCAGTGTGCTAACAATTGTCAAAAAGTGTTAATACCAACCTAGGACTGAGCATTAAATACAGGCAAAACGATACACACGACAACTTTTTAATGTATGTACTGTAATTCACAATGTGGAAGGAAGGAAAGAGAGATAGAGAGAATGGGAAAGAAATAAAGAACCTGTCATAAGGCAGGCTAGGGAGGGGGAGGGAATCGGGGACTTTGGTGGTGGGAAATGGGCACTGGTGGAGGAATGGGTGCTGAACACTGTATGACCGAACCCAAATATGAATATCTTATGAACATCTTTGTAATTGTATATTTCACAGAGGTATAATAAAATACTTAAAAAAAAAAAAAATAAAATATGCTGTCAAGCAGGCAGGGTGGCATGAAAATGGTGAGAAAGAACACTGGGGGGCACCCGTGGAGGGAAGCTGACACTGAGTGGTTGGGGAGGGGAGCACAGGTCCCAGATCTTGCATGCCTGAAACTTAGTTAGGGGATAACTTTGTAAATTATGGGGCCTTAATAAAAATATGAATTATTAACTAGACACTGGAAAATCAAATCAAATTAAATTGGGCCACTGAGGGAACCAAGCGTCCACGTGGGTAGATATATGGGAATAGGGAAAATCTGCTCAAGTTCAAATAGCTGACTAGTCTAACAATGATTTTTGTATTTTATCTGAATAAAGGCAAATATGTAAAAAATATAACTTAAGTAAAGTACATTTACTTAATGTACTCTGTAATAGGATACATTACAAATTCCTCTGTAATAGGACGCATGTTCTCTAGAGGATTTTATCCACTATCTGTGTTAAGTCATTGTCATTTAGGGGAGTATCACCTTGTCAGGTTACTTTCCATAGGATATAAATATATACCAGTGTCTCACTGAGTGTGGGCAATGGTACTGTCAGACTAGAACTTACCATTGAATATACACAAAGAGACTTACATGATAAACCCTAAATGTCTGCAGGGCTAGGCACAATGTTAAAAAAGAAGGGGAGAGAGATGTTAAGACACAGAGAGAGAGAGAGAGAGAGAGAGAGGAAAAGGGGGGTACCTGCTACTGAGGCAGCCTGGGGTGGTGGGGAGGGTGGGGTACACTGGTGGTGATGATGGGGCACTGGTGGAGGGATGGGTGCTGGAATACTGTATTACCAAGAACCAATTATGAACACCTTTGTAACTGTATGTTTCACTGTGGTATAATAAAAAAATTTTTAAAAAATAAATAAAATCACCTGGTCATTGCATACTTTTTCAAAATACTTATCTACACAAAAATGTAGCCCCCCAAACACAGAAACAATTAAAAAAAAATTAAAGCTTCTTCACTTTAATTGTCTCTCCTTTTATTTAACATACCAGTGTCTTTCCTGAGATCATGGCCAAATGGAAGATTCATCCATTTGGACTATCTAGAGATTTCAATGTCGATTCTCCTGGATAATAAGTATGTTTGGAAAATGTAAGATCAAATTTCCATGTGCACTACCAAAAGATATAATAGAAGAATATAAATACTGTATTTTTATGATGATTATTCATATCTAAGAACTGGTATAAAAAAAATTCTTGCAGCCCCCACCCAAGCCCCACAAAGAATGAATTTTTAAAGTGTATCAGTGTCCAGTTTCTTAGTGCTGTCACAAAATTATTTCAGCCAAAACTACATTCAAACTTTCCAGTTTCTGCAGTGCTCATTTTGAGATTAATATATTTTTTTATTTATAAGCATTATACATAAAAACCATAAATGCTCTGAACAGTATGGGTTTGATATGTCTGGAGATTTTTTTTGAAACTTATATTCACGATCTCTTCCAGTAGAAATATATGGCAATGAAGCTTCAGCTAACCTTCTAGACATAACTCTTAGGTTCTCCCAGATTTACTAGTGACCAATTCCTCTGCACTTGTGAAAAACAGAGCATATTCTATATTTAACACTTTAGTATTCAAATTCCATTTTAAAACTTTTTTCTCATAGGAGTATTCTGAAAGAATAGACTTCTTAATTTGTGAGAACATAAAGAACAGCCACATGGGTTTTTTTTTTAAGGTGTGTTTTCTGGACAGCAGGAGAAGACAGACAGTTATTTCTGGAACTCTTTCATTGCATTAAAATATCACGGCGCCAAATTCTGCCCTCCAATGATTTTTTCTGAAAGTCACTTGAGTCCATATGTTTCTAGAAGCTGAATTTGCTTCATTGCATTTCAGGTCTAATCTTACAGTTATTACACAGTAGAATCTCCATGAAATTGAATTTTCGTTTGTGTAAGAACAAGTGTATTTGAATATTTCCCTGAAGCAAAATGTAGTCAAAGACTGTGGAGAATAGGGTTAGTGGAAAAATAAATTTGCAGATCACCAAAACATCTCTGTACTTGCTAATTTTTGTTATAAGACTTATCCTTCCACTTGGAAAGTGCCAGGAAGAATCCTGAGAACATACAGAGTAATATCTAGAAAATTTTATTTATAGCTATTTTATAAAAATTAAGTGTCCTTCCAATATCCTTTTTGTAAAAATTGTATATTCAGCTAGTGAATAAAACAAAAATTTTAAGAAAGCACCATAAAAACTAAATAAGAAGGAAATCAAGACTGCAAGTGATTCTGCTTAAAATTGCTATTTTTGAAAGTCTGGATGCTAGTTTAATACCATATGGTCATTAATTGTACAGTATAAAGTAAAATATTATGTGCTTTCTTGTATAATTAATGCATCTTAAATTCAAGAATTTGAAAGAGACAGAAATTTATTCTGCCAGATTTCAGACATTCAGGAACCTCTATTTAATATCACAAATCTTCTTTTTAAAGTTTTTGAACATTTGTCATTTTTCCTGTAAAGTTATATTCATCTTCATACCCAAAGTACCTGTTTCATTTTTCAGATAATAAGAGGGGGAAAACTCTCCTACATCTGCACAAAATATGTTCTCCTCATTAGGTCCATTTTCTCAATTAAATTCAAGTTTCTCTGTCCAAAAGCATAAATCTGGGTATTGATTTAACTATAAAAATCATGAAACTCGGTAGTCTTCTAAAGCCATTTTACTTGGATGAGCATATAAGCTTTTAAAATATCAAGTTATTCCCAGTATTTAATACACATAACTGCTTCCAGAGGGCTAAGGCAATAAGGCACAGCTGCCCATTCCATTTGAAGAACTACTATTCAACTGCTAGCTACTAGCTACATTTTTTTTAAGCTTTGCTTCTATTTTATTCAGTATGAGTTTGATACCTTCTGAACATGAACCATATCACAAGCAGCCAAAATCAATAAGCTATCTAATCAAGGCCTTATAAACTAACAACAGAGCCTCAGTGCTCTGTTCCTATAAAATGTAGTTCATTCTAAGTCCTTCCTTCAAACTAGTCTCCTAAATCTATTATGCTCATCTGACAAGGTTAGTGCATTGTCCACCAAGAGTTTTAGGACTACCATTTTTGGGGAGCAAATCAATTACCTCTTGAAAAGAGAAAAGAAGACCTCTCTAAATGCTTCTTGAAAAATAAAATGTTTTAGCTTCAATTTTCTTTTTGAGACCAAAGATTCTTCACCATGAAGCTTTCAAACAGCAACCAGCTACTTCTTTTCAAATAGAAATCATGTGTAAATATTTCATAGCTTGTCTCTGGTGTGAAGTGTACAATATGAAAAGGAGATGTTAAAGAAATATTTCCTTAAATCATACCAGATAAGAAATACAAACATTTTCCTAAATCCATGAAGTTTTGAAGTGTAAGCCACAAATTCTCCTTGCATAAAACATCATATGCTTTTCTGATATCCTGTAAGCTGTGACTGAATAGCCTTCACTCAATGACTTCATAGTATATTTGATACTTATGTTTATTTTAAGCTTCTTCAAATGATATTTTCCATCTTAAAAACTGAGAAGAATTTTTTGCCTTGAAAGATTATTCATAGGTAGCAATATAAGCAAAAGCAAAAGTTTATCCAAAATTTCTTTTCCCCTAGATCTGTGACATTAAACACATGTGTGCAAAAGCACTTTTCATGGTAGCAATTTCCCTTTTATATTTTAACTGCTTTATGAGTCTTTCTCCCTAGCTAGATACTGTAATTCAGGACTAGGAAAAAATGATCTGTGGTAAGCTCACAGCTACTGATTGGATTGGATCTAGCAAGCAGCAAACAGCTGGGGAACCTGAATTAGACATCAGCAAACACATTGGTGTGAGTTATACACACACTCAGTTTCTTGGTAAAATATAATCAATAACCCTTATCATAACAGGATAGAAAGCAGGACTGGAGTAGTAGCACAGTGGGTAGGGTGTTTGCTTTGCCGCGGCAGACCCAGTTCAATCCCTGGCATCCTATATGGTCCCCTGAGAGCTCCCAGAGTTAATTCCTGAGTGCAGATCCAGGAGTAAACCCTGAGCATTGTCGGGTGTGACCCCCAAAAGAAAAACATAAAAAAACCACTGTATAGAAACCAATATGTCTGGTAAATATAAAAGATTATTCTAACAAACTGATAGGCAAGCAAAAAAAAGATACTATAGAAAAGAGGGGGCTGGGGCCGGAGGGATAGTCCAGCGGGTAGAGGCGTTTGCCTTGCCGTGGCGGCCTGTGCTGGCCTGGGTTCGATCCCCAGCATCCCATATGGTCCCCCGAGAACCGCCAGGAGTAATTCCTCAGTGCAGAGTCAGGAGTAGCCCCTGAGCATTGCTGGGTGTGACCCAAAAAAAGCAAAAAAAAAAAAAAAGAAAGAAAGAAAGAAAGAAAGAAAAAGAAAAGGGGGCCATAAATAAGTATTGAATGGAAACATTAGCGCTGATGTTGGGTACCAGTGCTAAATCTGACAGCATTCTTATCTGCATTCACTTATCTTGTCAGCTTATATTCTTCAAGCATATATGGAAGCCCCATATTTCAAAGCGCTGCTATCTTTAGTTATTTGTGTACTGGGTTTTGCATCTATTCACAATTTAGTGCCAAGGGAAACTTTCATTGAAAATTTACAATGGTTCAATTTATAACTACTGACTATGGTATGAACTGTTTGCGATTTTTCTTTACATGGTTTTACTGTTGGCCCATGCGTGATTTGGAGGAGTTTTGCCAATAACATAATGAATACTCTTATCTACCACCTCTTTTCCATCATAGTTCCTTTGGGACAAACTACACACTCATTCAAGATGCTAGCTAGAAGGAGGGAATATATGACCGGGAAACATATTTAAGTTAATTAGTCAATAGGATGATTAAACCTATGTCCTCAAACTCCTCAAGCCTGCTAACTGATGCCTTTACCACAGCCTGCTAACAGAAGCCCTACCAAGTGTCCAAAGGTGGAACAGGAAAGCAAAGGGAGAAAACACACTCTGCCTTCAAAAACAGTGCTTTATTTTACACTTTAAATTGCTCTGTGAGGAAGAGAGTGGCATTTTCCCCCAAGAGGACAATTCTCTAGGACTTAAAAACATTCACTTTTTAATATTCAGATGTAGTTCAAAATCAATAGCTTTAGCCACTCTTACTACAAGCTATTCCAGTGATCCTTCAGATTCACTGATAAGATGACATTAGCACCACCTTCAATGACCACGGGCTTGTTGGAGTATTGAGTCTATCACTACAGCCATCTAGAGCAACCCATTACCATGAAAGATTTAATAGCTAGAGTGTCATAATGCAGTTGGTGCTGATGTTTATCTGGCTCTGTGATGCCCGTTTGTTCATATAATGCTCTTTATGTTGGTGAGAAAGCTGGAGGCATTTCATTGACCAAATATCCAGGAGCCACAGTTCTCTTAGTAGGAAAAAGCCTGATTTTCTTTGAGGAAATTGGAAGGACTATAAGTCCTATTTCCTTTGAACTCAAACTCTCCCAGTCACAATGTTCTCATAGGCATCATACTAAATCCATTCTGTTCAAAAAATGCCATGTATTGTTTGTTATGACCAAAAGCTGTAAAAATTAACTCAGTGAATTTTGAGAAAATGCTGAATATCCCTTGTACCTATAATTTGTAGCAAATTATTAGTCATCTATATTTCCACTGACATACTTATTTAACATTTAATACATGATTATAGTTTAATATGTAAAAGATTTAATTGATATATACTGTTATATGGTAGCACTAACCCAGAGTCAAAAAAAGAATTACTAAAATTCTAAGATGAATTCTAAGTGTAAAATACCCATCAAGTCTTACGGACTGAGTTTGAACTAAAGACTGCCTAAATAGGTAGTTATTAAAATGATAACATTTTAGATATATGAATCAAATAAAGCATAAAACTAAACTAGGTATGTCTTTAATCTTTTGAATATCTACTACAAAATTTAAATTACAAATATACTTTATGTTTTGAGACTATGTGTATTTCTATTGCACAGTGTTAAAATAGATGATAGAGCTAGTTCAGAGGTTAATGGAAGTTAAAGATAAAAAATTAATTCTAGTACTATTCATCTCTGAAATTCTCATTTGTTGGAGAAAAAGAAAATTTCTTATGACATTAACTGTGAAAACAACTGACATCAGACATTTAGGATTTACTAAACACTTATTCTGAGGAAGTAATCTGTGATGAATCTAAGAAAAAGTTGTCACCTTTTAAACCAAATGGCAAGGAACTTCCTTACATGATAAAGGGAATCTAAGAAAAACTTACAGTGAATGTCATGCTTGACGGCAAAATGTTGAAGGAATTCCTCTATGATTGAGAATAATACTTTTCCAGTTACTTCATTTTTCAAAGTTGTACTGACAGTTCTATCCAGAGCAATTAGTGAAGAAAAGAAATACACAGATTATAAATAACCAAATGGTACTTTACAAATGACATAGTCCTATGTGTGGACAATCTTAAGGTATACACATGTGCACAAACATACACAGAAACACCAAGTAGAACTTCCCAAAAATCTAAGCAAGCTCATAGGGAGTGATGTATATATTTTGAAAATCAAGTATAATTCTACTCACAGATAACTAATTCAGAGTAAAGAATATCTTTCACAACAGCACCAAAAAAGGATAAAATTCTTTTTTTCCTTTTGGTTCACACTCAGCAATGCTGAGGGGTTACTCCTGGCTCTGCACTCAGGAGTTACTCTTGGCAGTGCTTGTGGGACCGAACGGGATGCCAGGAATCAAACCGGGTAGGCCACTTGCAAGGCAAACATCTTAACCTGCTGTGCTGTCGCTCCAGTCCCCAAAGATAAATTCTTGGAAATAAATTTAACAAAACATTTCAGAGACCTAGGAATATAGCTCAGAGTGCAGTATCAAGCAAAAGAATAAGGAATTGATCACTGACACTGAATAGGCCCCTCAAACACCCTTAGGAATAGTCGCAGAGACCCTTAAGCAGCAAATTAGGTGTAGACCTGAAAGGTCCCAGGACTGCTGAACCTGAACATTTAACTGTCCATCCTAGTTGACCAAATATTGTTAGGGGTGGCTTCTGGCACCTTCTCCATTCTTGAACCCAGAATTTTGGCAACCACCTGCACTGCTTGGCAGGTTCCCCCACCAAAAAAGTATTTCCACAATTGTGCATCGAAAATTACAAAACAGCCCCCACCCAAGAGCTGCCCTGGGGCGACCAGCCATAGCATGCAGTCTCAAAAGTGGCTGGGGAAGCTGGAACTCCGCCTCCCCAGGCTCAGCTGACCATGGGGCTTTCCAGGAGGACAGATGGGTTTTTGGGAGTGGGCCCATCACCCTCTGGGGGGTCCCGGAAGCAGCGGATGAGACTTGCCCACCACACTAGCCACCACCTTCGCTGTCCGGATGCTGCGATGCTACCTCCAGGACCAGATTAACAGAGCAAAAATCAGTTCGAGCCCAGGTAGGCAGCTCCCAGAAGCGGGAATCACAGTGAATTTGTCAGATGGAGTCAGGGTTCGGCCCTTGCCCCCTCCATTTTGTCGAGCCTGGTGGCCCCACCCAGGAGCTGCCCTGGGGCGACCAGCCATAGCATGCAGTCTCAAACGTGGCTATGGAAGTTGGAACTCCACCTCCCCAGGCTCCAGCTGACCATGGGGCTCCCAGGAGGACAGATGGGTTTTGGGAGTGGGCCCATCACCTCCTGGGAGATCCTGGAAGCAGCCAGATGAGACTCACCCACCACACTAGCCGCCACCTTCACTGTCCAGATGCTGACCATGAGGCCCTAAGTCGGCGTGGCCGCTTGCGGCCTCACAGTCCATCAAACCAATGGAAACAGTTATGTCCTTTAATGTACTGCATTCTACGATGTGCAGGAAAGTTTGGTGGAAGGGAGAGATGAGAGAGGGAGAGAAAGACATACAGAACCCGCCAAGTAGTTGAGGGTGGGTGGGGAGGGAGGTGGGGACACTGGTGATGGGAGATGGGTTCAGGTGGAGGGATGGGTGTTGGAACACTGTGGAACCAAAACTCTACATAAGCATCTTGCAATTTTATGTCTAAACGTGGTGTAATAAAATTTGGGAAAAGAAAAAAAAAGAAAATTGCAAAACAATTCTGAGAGAAATAAAAAATCTAAATAAACTAAGTATTCAATATTGCTAAGATGTCTACTATCCCCAAATTGATCTGAAGTTTCTTTGTCAATAGATGTCTTTCAAATCACCATTGGGATTTTTTTTCCTTTTAATTTTTTCATAAACTCACAAGATTATCATAAAATCTATATATGAACAGAAAATACCTAGGAAAAATCAAAGAATGTTTTAAGAAGTTAAAGAACATTCTCATCCTACCTTTAAAATTTACCATTTACTATGAAACTACAGTTTGCAAAACAAATATACTTGCATAAATACAGCCATATTGATATCGTGTAGATCAATAAAACAGAACTGAGACCAGAAATGAATAATTAAATCTATGGTCAACTGATATCTAACAAATATTAAAAGAAGATTCATTTAAAAAATAATAACCTTTGAACAAATTTTGGTGGTCGATAAGTTCTTAACAAATGTTTTTAATAATGAGTTAACACATTTTATAAAATGAGAGATAGAAAGATCTTGCCTTCATAGACTTCAATGAAAGTGCTAAAAGCAAAACTACTTTTAACGTATGCTTGACCATATTTCTTTTATTACTTTTCAATCACTTTTAAATATCATCTTTGTCAAATATTTGGTGAATGCAGGACTATAATAAAAAAAAGACAGACAATACAAATTCTGGAGAACATGGGGAGAAATTTAAGCCCTCATCCATTTATGATATAAAGGTAAACTGCCAGTCAAATGAAAAACAGTTCAGAAGTTCCTAAAATGCTTAACAACTCTTTGTTAAGAGTTGTATGGCTCAACAAATTTACACCTAAGTGTACAGAATCATGAAATACAAATATACCCACACAAAGACTTGAGCAAAAATCCCCTTACCAGTTTTATTAATAATAGTAAAAACTGAAAACAACCCAAATCCATCAGCTGATGAATGAATAAGTAAATTTTGCATACTCTTCCAAGGAGATACTATTTGGCAGTAATAAAAGAAATAAGCTATGGACACACATGTTGAAACATTAATTTGTTAATGAATGAGCCCTACACTATCCTCAGTGTATAAAGCCTGGTGAAAATGCTACAAATTATATAAATATTTGAATATATAACATTATTATATTTAATTAAATTAGCAGTTATCAAAATAGGGGAATAGATCAATGAGTTGTGAGATGATAATTAGACTGGGAAGGGAACCTAAAGTAAATATATATTAGGATTAGATTGGTTTAAAATGTTCAAAAGATTGTGTATAGTGATATTGAAAATTTTGGCAGTTTTACTAAAACTGCCAGAATTATTCACTAAAAAATGGTGTATTATTTGGTATGCCAAATACATTTTTACAGTATACACAATCTTTCATTCAAAAATTCTATAAAGTCTGGTTCTATCCAACTCCAAAGACAAACACTATAAGAACATAGCTATGGGGTATAGGAGTTTGAACTCAAGTCAAACTGTTTTCAAATTTGCCACTTGGCAGCAACATGACTTGACTGGACAGATAATTGCACTTGCTCTGAGATTTATAATCCTTGTTTACAAAATGAAGACAGCATCCATGCAACAGTCACAGGCCGCAGGGAATAAGAACACTTTCAGTACTTTTTTTTTAAAGACCCTATTCCATGCAGTGGGGAGGAAATCACAGTGGTTCTCAAGGCCTGTGGCCCTGTGGGCTCCTGAACGGAGCTTGTTTGGCTCGTTCTCAGGCCTTGTGGATGAGAACTGCTGCTTCCCCACTATCTTCCCTGGGTCCAGGCAAGGGGTCCCAGGGAGGCTGCTCAGTGTCCAGCCCACTAGGCAGCAAGAGAACAGTGGCCTTCACAGTGTCCTTCCTCTCACGTGTTCTCATGCCTCCACCTCGGCCGTTTCCATTGTGGCTCTGACTGGCTGGGCCTCAGATGGCAGCATGGGCAATAGACAGCTTTGCCTCCGATAGATCGCCAGGCGCCCTCCTGTCTCCCTATGCCATAGCAACACGCTTGCAGGAGGGGAATTAGAAAACCCTTCAGTAGCGGGACCAAGAGGAACTTGCCAGATCTCCGTTCTTGATATTAGAGGCCTATCACAGCCCGGATCATCAAGACCCACCCTGCAGCAGCTTTTTTTTTCCAATCCTGTCCAGGTATGCTGATCCAGAGACTTGCAGACATGGGGCAGAGCTGCTACCGGCTCTCCCTGTGCCCAGCCGCTCCACGAGGCTCCCGGGAGGGGATAGCGGGTTCTAGTCCTGGCCCGCCAGCCCAGCAAGAGCCTTGCAACAGGCCAGATGACCCCCCCACTCCATGAGGGCCACCATTTTCCACATCCGGACCTCCCTCTCATCAGAACTCCATCCAGCAGACCAGCCTATCACAGTCCAGCTTGCACAGCAGCTTGCGGCCGCCACCGATTCATCAATTAATGCTGTATAGAGAGGAGATTAAAAGAGTATGCCACCCGCACCGCAAGCCTGGCAAGCTGCCCATGTCGTATTTGATATGCCAAATACCAGTAACAATTATGTTAGGTCATTCCCATGACCTAATATAATGGTTTGAGGCTCTTTATGTTCCTGGAGAGAGCTAATGCCCTTGGGCTGCACTAGCATGAGACAAGACATATGGAGATGTTACTGGAGCCCGCTCGAGCAAATTGATGATGAACGGGAAGATAGTGATAGTGATAGCGATAGTTTGCAAAATAGGATAAATAACCATGTCTCAGCTCATCATGGGAATTAAAGGAAGAAGAACACTAAAATTGTGACAAAGAATAGGCTTAGAGACGATTACTAATTGATTAGTTACAATTCCAATTTCTTTCCAACTGTTTCCAATGTAACCTTGAATTTAGTTATTCTGGTTATTATTGCTCCTGGATTTTTTTTTGCTTTTTTGGGTCACACCCAGCGATGCTCAGGGGTTACTCCTGGCTCTGCACTCAGGAATTACTCCTGGCAATGCTCAGGGGGACCATATGGGATGCCTGGGATCGAATCTGGGTCAGCTTCGTGCAAGGCAAACACCCTACCTGCCCCCAGACCCTGTATATTTTTAATGTGTATCAATATTCTATTCACCTTTTAGCACTTCTGCCCACCAAAGCAACTTTATTCTACTAGGGATGAATTTCCTAAACTCCTCTATAAACTGACACATATGTTATCATATGATTCATAAACATACAAAATTACTGCCGATCACCATTTCCTGAGGATATCTTCTTCTTCCTGTGACACCACATTTCCTGGTGCCAGAAGCCCTGGAAAATATCAAATTACAGGCTCTCATCTCCTGAGCCCAAAAGTACCTTCTAAATCCATCTTTTCTACTATTTTAGGTACGAAGAGTGGTATGCTTTATGGACTTTTTGTTCACTTAAAAGTTTTTTTTTAGTCATATCAGCAGTACTCAGGCTTACTACTGCCTCTAAAGAAATCACTCCTGGCAGTATTCAGGGGACCTAATGGGTTAATGTGATCTAATCCAGGTTGGTTATATGCAAGGCAATAAAACTACCCATTATACTATATCTCCAGTCCCTAGAGAAGTGTTTTGTTTTGTTTGTTTTGTTTTCTTTGCTTTGCTTTGCTTTACTTTGCTTTGTTTTGTTTTGTTTGACAAGAAAATACTCTTTCTGTGTTTAGATTATTGTTGAAAGCAGAGCTATATTTATATTAAGAAATTTTAGGTGGGTCCTGAGAGATAGTAAAACAGATAGTAAAGATCTTGCCTTGTGTGTATCTAGCCTTGGTTTAATCTTGGGCACCAATTATAGGCTTCTGAGCCCTGCCAGGAGTGATATCGGAGAACAGAGCCAGGACAAATATCTGTGCACTTCTGGTATTGCGCCCAAAGAAATGAATATATATATATATATATATATATATATATATATATATACATACATATGTCTGTATGGTGGTAGATAGCAAATATATTTTTTTAAAATTAAAAATCTGATTCAAGTACTCAGTAAATGCTAGTCTCATTTAATGTTAAAATTAAACTGTATCAATAAAGCAAGATTACAAAATACACAGCAATTTATCAATATATGTATTACCCAAATATATGAGATTTTTTATTACATTTTAAATCATTATTTTGATATTTATTTCATGAGATAATCTCTAAGTTTTTGCTTTCTGACAACTGCTCATAAATGTTATATGACCCAACATGCAGTAAATTTTTATAGACTTTGTATGTATGTCTGAAATTAAAATATTCCCTGAAGTTCTTGAGATTAGTCTCCTATACATGTCAATTAGAGCATCCCTCTTTCTAATTTTTTGTTGGTATATTTTATCTACTTGTCCTCAGTAAATAAGAGAATTGCATCAAAATCTCTACTATAGGAGCCAAAGAAATGGTACCAAGATTAAGGAACTTGTCTTGCATATGGCCAACACCAGTTTGATACCCTGCAAAGCATATGGTCCTCCAAGCCTGACATGAGTGACCCCTAGACATAGAATTAGGAGTAAGCCCTAAGCACTGCTAATATGTAGCAGTTCCTCCCTCCCAAATTTTACTATACTATATATCTTTCATTTCCTAAGAAAATAAAATATTGGCTGACATAAAATAAAATCTTTAAGAAATGATAACTATCCTAAAAACATATTTAAAAATGAATGTAAGTGTACAATGCTGCATTACATAGCATATTGCATATGTGCAAATATACAGATAAATTATTGTTTTAATAAAAATTAACCCAAGTCTTTGTTATATCTTCCTTGACTGCTAGACAAAGAGACATAAGCCTATTTCTTTGCATTTTGCTTTTATTAAAGATCAGCAGAAATAAATTCAGCAGTAAAGAGCAAGTCAATAGTCTATGTGTTATCAAATCCCTCATTTGTAAAATAAAATTCTGAGCCCTCTATTCTTCAACCCCGGTTTACTGCAAACATTCAACACTTTTGTAAATGAAGCAATGCACTGCTATAGTCACAATTCATCTTCCTTATTAACAACCTAGCAACTCTTTGTTTTTAAATAGAAGCATACATATGAAAATTTTCCCTTGAATTTTACTTTTTTTTTCAAACAAAAAAAATAAAGAATTTCCCAGAGTAAAAACACCAAAATTTCAAACAAAAGATCTGTCTTTATCAAAATATATACTTAGTGCTCTCACTAAGATCTTTGTTCTTCAGACAATTTCTAAATTACCCACTTCATTTTTTTAAAAATACATTACAACAGAGAATGACCTACATCACTCCAGTATTTGTCACTTTTGATGGGATCTTCATGTTTCTGTTTCATTTTTTAATTTTATTTCCATCAAAATATCAGTTCGTGAAAATTTAGATAGAAATTCATGGTTGCTCTGAGTTGGCAAATTCATTGACTCATATCTGCATTGACCTTAGATAAGTATTAAAGATACTATGGGATCAAATCACGCAACCCTTCTACTTCAAATTCATGAGGAATAATTGAGACCAAGAATAAAAGTTTTCTCCAATGACTGAGTTAAAAATTTATATCATTATTATACTTAAAATATTTCTTACTAAGCTCTGAATGAATAGACCCACCAAAGATAAAACTCCATCTGTCCCCTTGAATTGAAAGGTAGCACACAGTCAATGTTATGTTTTCTTCAATTTGTTAAGCGGAGGTGGGGGGGCATATATTAAATATGAATATTCCAGTTCAGAAGGAGGCAAGGGTTGGAGGCAGGAAATTTATTTTGAGTCTTGGCTCTAAAGCTTCAAGCAGATGACTTGAAATTTGTCAGTGTCCTCATCTGCAAAATGGGAGTGAGCACTGAAGGCTGTAAAGCACCTGAGTGATATAAGCATTCATTAAATATTTAGTCACTTTGTTTCAAGAAGATGCATACTCAATATTTGGGGACCCAAACACCTATTGTTTGTTCTAGGTTTTGTGTAGTTTACAATAAACTCTACTCTGACTTTCATCCTTAGCAAGAAGTGAATTCCCAAACAGATTAGTTTTACAGAGAGAGATAGAGGCAGAGAGAGCACATTGCAAATATGTCAGATTTCTTGAATAAGTTGCCTGTTATTATAGTAGAATATGGGAAGAAGAGGTAAAAAGAAGGCTTCATTACTGCCCCCAGCCTATTTGACTCTTGCAAAGCTAATTAAACATGTCTTGAGTATATAAAATATATCATCCCCAGATAACAGCATACTGTTAAGTTCTTCATCTTATTAAGAGCTTGCATTAATGCTCTTCAACATAAATTTTATACCCAGACAGGTACTATTTGAGAAGCCTCACAATAAGAATGACCTAAATTAGTGTGACAGAGGCGAAAGATGGATCACCAGAGCCTGTCTCAACAAGAAGAGGAATGAGGATTCCATTTTCCATTATTGTCCAATTCTAATGTGCTAACATTATCTTCTGAAAAAGTTTTTTCCTCAGTCCTTAAGTCCTTTTTGCAGCTCTGCTCAAAGTAAGGAATTTCACAATACAGGAGAAATTCCAAGCTCCAGACTCAGAAAATCAGTATTGGAAGACCTTACAGATCCCGAAGATGTCATTTACTACAAATGAGGAAAATGAGGGACAGATATGTGACATGTCATCCATGATTACATATATTTATTAGAGCATTTTTAGAAAAAACAGAAAACCAATATAAGTTAGCTTTCACAAGAACTATTATGAGCACTTAAAAACAATGATTTTATTTTTTAAAGAATATAATCAAAGCATGTTAACAATTTATCTGATTGATCCATGCTTCTCGTACTTTCTAATGATTTCCTTGGCCATCCAGCTTTTTGTCATCATCGACTGCTTATGAAAATAAGCCAATGTATTTTTCCCTCCAGCCCATATTTAAATTTTATTTTTACTATGAAACTTCCCCTTGCGAAGGCAAACAAAAGTCAGACTAAGAACACAATTCACCATAAAACTCTGTAAGATAATGTGTCAATCAGTTTTCTTAAAACAAACTTGCTGAGTCACTCCCCTTCCATGATTCCTTCATTACTAAGTCAATCAAGGTCAAACATCTCTTAAGCAGTCTAATATTTAAGGCCATTTACACAAGTACTGAGGTTCATTTTCTTTTTTTTTTCTCCTATGTCCTATTCCAGGATTTCTCAACTAGACTATACATTGAAATAATCTGAAGACATTAATATAAGTCTCATAATTAATATTATGTAAAATAATATAATTACTCAGGCCATACCCAGAGTCATTCATATAAACCTTTTCATGGTGAGAGGGATGCACAAGAAAAACATTATACATTGATGAAGAACACACCTCTGAAATAAAAAACTTAGATACACTACTTACTTGTGAACAATATAGGCAAGATACTTAATATTCCTTTGCCCCAATTTACCCTCCATAAAATAAAGAAATAAAGGACTTTTTGTATGAACCTTGTAAAGATTCAAGTGAAAAGGAATATATGCACATGTTTCTAGCACATAGTAATCCTTACATAATGTTTCTATTATCATATAACTTGTATAAGTAGGGAATGATTTGTATAAGAGATGTATCTTTCTGATTTAAATTTAATTCAAAGCTGCCTTTAATAACCATAAATATAATTAAAAATATAAGTTCTTAGTTTTTATTTCACAAAAGTTTTATCATTTAATGATGAAAACAAGCAATTTTAAAAATGCAGGATGGTGAAAATGTCATGACATCATGCCAAATGAAGTCACAAACTAAGCAGTAAGTACTATCTGATTTCACTTATATGAGGCACTTAGAGTAGTCAAAAATGAAAGACAGGAAGTGAAATTTTACATTGGAAGGAGTTGCTGCTCATAGGTTTAAAGTTTTAGTTTGGGAAGATGAAGATGTTCTGGAGATGAATGATTGTGGTGGGTGCTCAACAACAGAAACTCACTTGACACCACTATTATTAAGAAGCTATCACCAGCATCATTTGTCACTTGTCTTCCTGCTATTCATTGATATGCTCAAGCAGGCACCAGTAACATCTCTGTTCATCCTATCTCGAGCTAGTGTAGCCCAAAGGCATCTGCTCACTAGGGGAACACAAAGAGCCTTAAACCATTCCTTTAGGTCATGGGAATGACCTGACAATTGCTATTGGTTTTTGGCATAACAAATACAACATGGTAACTTGCCGGGCTCTGCTGTGCAGGTGGTATTCTCTCAGTAGTAGGCTCTCATCTCGTACATTTACTGATGCACCTCAATGGGAACACATATACTTTTCTCTTGGGTGGAGCTCTGATGAGCTGTGGAGTCCAGATATTGAAAATGACAGCCCTCATGGTGTGGGGGCTCCCTGGCTTCTTGCAGGGTTCCATTGGGATGGGGGGGGCTGGGCTAGAACCTGCCTTACCTCCCTGGCACCTCATGATCAGCTGAGCACAGGAGAGGCCCGTAGCAGCTCTCCCTGTGCATTTTCGTCTCTGGATCAGACATACCTGGGCTTGAAATAGACTTCGCTGTAGGGTGGGACTCTGACAAGAAGGGCTTGAGGTTGGCTTTTCTCTTGAGTGGAGCTCTGATGAGCTGTGGAGTCGGGATGGTGAAAAATGACTGCCCTCATGGTGTGGGGGTTCCTCTGGCTTCTTACAAGGCTCTGTAGGGATGGCAGTCCAGGGCTAGAGCCGCTTCCCTCCCTGGTGCCTCATGATCAGCTGAGCACAGGGAGAGTCGGTAGCAGGTCTGCTCCATGTATCTGAGTCCATTAAGAAGCTATAATAGTAAAAAAAAAATGCATGCTATGACACTTAAGGATAGTAAAAAAAAATTATGGGGGCGGAGCAATAGCCCAGTGGGTAGGGCATTTGCCTTGCACACGGCCGGTCTGTGTCGGCCTGGGTTCGATCCCGGTGTCCCACATGGTCCCCTGAGCACCGCCAGGAGTAATTCCTGAGTGCAGAGCCAGGAGTAACCCCTGAGCATTGCCGGGTGTGACCCAAAAAGCAAAAAAAAAAATCATGGGAATATGTAAAATATGCATTGTTTTCCTTGACTACAAGATTATCTTCAATCTATTGATATCACATTTGTTTCCTCATGTTTCCCAGATGAAGGCCATGTTGCATTAGTTTTCAATTTCACTTTTAATGGGTGCAATGAGAAATTGAGCCAATCACGTACAAAAAATTCTTTCTTCAATGATATCTGATGCAATAAATTGAAGCTGAAAGGTACACCCTGTGATTTTCGGTGTTTCTCCAAACAGGAAATACTGAGCATTAATGGGGAAAAGTTCACTGACATGTAAAATTTCTATAGAGTTGACATTTGATTAATGCTGTGATAGCCTTTCAAACCATATATACTGTCAGTGCAACCATATTTGAGTCTGCTCTTGAATTTGTAAAATCATTTTCAAAAAAATTGGGGATGGGATGAGAATTTTAGAATACTTCATTGACATTCCAAGGGCAGGTATATTGACGAAATAATGTCTCTGACTTTGGATCATTTCCTGTGTGTGTGGGTCTGTCTAAATATTTGTCTATAAGTGATTCCATGTATGATATATATATATATATATATGTGTGTGTGTGTGTGTGTGTATGCATAGTGTATTCTGTGTGCAGGTATGTTGATGAATATGTTTTCTGCAGTAACTTCTTAATATTCATTAAAGGGCTAATGAAACGATGACTCTGCATACATTTATGCACTATGAGAGGCACCTGTACTGAAATTCAATTGTAATCGTGAATGTTTCAGACCAGACACAATTCTAACTTTTTGCTATTGGAGTAGGAAAACCAAATAGCTATTTCAAATTCACATTTTCCTTTTCAATTGATCGTGGCACTCCCCCTGGAACGCCCCCAAGCTACAACAGTTCTCTCTCTCTCTCTCTCTGATTCATTTTCACTGGAAAAGTCTAAACATGAAGCAATACCTTCTACTCTACCGGTCACTGTGTTTTCCCTTGGGGTATTTTTTGTGTTGAAGCAAGTCACTGAGTAGCAGACTGATAGCTTTTTGTCTTTGAAGCTCATTGACTAAGAAAATAATACACATAAAGGCAATCTATTCAACAATATCCCAAGGGGAAAATAGTCTATTGCCACCCAGTTCTAGTGATGAGGATAGAAAGGGCTAGAGAATAAGACACCTTGGGGCTCTACAAAAGATAACATGCCAATGCTCCATTTTGATGAAAAAGGTAAAAAAATCAGGAAAATTGTGTCTCTTTTGAGAATATAGGAGAAAGTAACCACTGTCACATCTGATTAGAAGAGAGCTGAAAGGGAAAAAAAAAACATTGGTAATACATATTTCACTAAATTTGTACATTGCTTTACTAAATGAAAATTCAAAACTAAAAGACCATCAAATGACACTTTGTTAGTCAGAGAACATAACATAAACACACCTCGAGGGACTGTCAATACTCAAAACCATATACTTGAAATGATTATTTTAAGACTTCCCCTGAATTGCTTGAGGACATTTTTTCTTAATGGTACTGCAAACCAAGTGCTCAATTTCAATAAAGAAATATTTCAAAAAGTCAAGGATAAATATATTTCTGCATCAGGTGTCATAACTTTATCTCACTTTATAAATATTTGTACTGTCACCTATGCGTAACAGCAATATAATTTGGAAAAAGACTGAAGGAGCATGGAATTATATTACTGTTTATAATTTTATAAACATAGCTATGCCTCTATTTTAGTGCTACGATCTACAGCTGTAAAACATCCTTAATGCTATTTGTTAATAATCTGATTTTATTTAAAATTGCTTCCTTCCTTCTGTATATCTATTTTTTTTAAAAAAAAAGCTTACTTAAATCTACTTTAGAAAGATCACATAATAGTTCGCTCAATCCTCAAAGATATACCTTTTAGGCCTACTAAATTAAAATGACAACAAGATCAAAAACTAAATAAAATGAATATTTGGGGGATAAAATAATTGCTTGATTAGATGACAGGTTAGAAGCAATTTTGTTAGACTTCTCATATTTCAATCATTTGTCATATAGTAGAGCAATGCATCAGAAAGTACAATAAAAATACTCTGAGTTAATTTGATCTTTTGTCATTTAATAATTGTTTTAATGTTTGCGCTTTTACCTAAAATCACATTATGATGGACAGATTAAAAATTATTTGTCCCATTCTTCTGATGAGAACAATGGTGTAAAGACTGAGACAAAGGAAGGCAGTAAACATATTCATACAGTATCCCAACTCGAGTTCGGGAAGAAACACTCTAAGTGTTATGTGGAAAACTATGAGTTTAATCCCTAACATTGCTTGCCTGCCAACCCAGCCTGCAGCACTGGGTATGACTCCTATTAAAGAACATGTAGAATTTCGATTGAATATAATAAACATCTATACATTATTTCGGTGGCAATCCTGATTGGACCAATCATTACTCGGAATAATAGGGTTCTTTACTCTGGCAACAGCAATCATTTCTGGCATTCAATTTCTCCCAGCAATGCCACACCATCTTTACTGAATAGCACTCAAAGGTACAGGTAAGTCTGAACAAACCTATCCTTCACCAGGACAATGAGCTTCAGCTCCAGAGTCCTGGGAAAAGGTACTGGTTTTTGAAAGCAGCAATTTCCTCCTCTTGTTTCTCAGCTTTAAGCAGGGCAACTATTTCCCTGTAGTTAATTTAATGTTGGTATAGTTTCCCATTTTTTTTTTATTCCTTTCCTACCTGCTCAAACTGTTCCTTTTATAAATGGTTTCCTTGATGAAACACTAAAAGTGATTCTCATCTTCTAATTGGGCTCTATTAATGTAGACATACTAATTATAAATAAGGAGCATTTCTTTACATATACATTTTGTCAATCCAAGACCATAAAAAGAAACAAGTTTTAGTCACACCTGATTGAAGAAATTACATATACACTCATACTGGCCTATGTTCTTGGACATTTGCTTTGCTTTGCACAGGGGGACAGCAAAGTAGCCACCTCTTCCCTTCCAGGTTTCCCAAGTTCCCATGCTAAATGGTCAGATAGTGGCTCTTTTCATGGACATTTTAGAACTGTTGAAAAGGAAGACTTCCTCTCAGTGAAACTAAAACTTGGCACTATCTGATTTTTATTTTAAAGAACCCAGGTTATTTTAAATAATCTCCAATAATGCACAAGTGATTGCATCCAGGGTGTAGTAAGCTCATATATTTTCTAGGATGGTAAGAAGAATCCTGCTAATCTACTACACCTTTAGACATTAGGCTTTTGGGCCCCAGTTCCAAAGCAAAGCCAAATATGGTTCAACTTTTCTAAGCTTCAGCTTGGTTTATATTTTGTGGTGTTTTAACTAACATCCTATTCTAAAGCTTTCAAGAGGTACGTGATACTTGGACAAGAACTAGTTCCAGCAAAATAATATTCTGATGAGTTAAGTGTAAATGAATCAGAAACATATGAAGTATATTTCCCTTGAAACACATAGGGATTTAAAAGTTAATGGAAAAAGTGCTGGCAACTCACATTTAGAGTTTTTATTGAAGCCAGGATGTTTGAATAAACATTAGACATTCAGCTAACTCAAACTGAAATGGGGTTCACCAAATCTTAATTATAACAGTGTTTTAAATAATGAGGAAACATGTCACATTCAAGTTTTACACAGAAAGCTTTACTTGGCAGACGTAATTCTGGTCTGAGAAACCTCTACAGTGAAATTATAGCAACCAATTGAAGATATTGAAACAGACAGTGAAGTTTTTAAACTGTCTGGCAAACTCTATGAGAAAATAACTACTAATTGAAATTTTTTTAAAGGAGTATTATAATGATTAGTTTGGAAAGGAAGTTAGAGCTGAACCCATAAATTAAAAAAGAATAGGCCTTTTGAAATGGGTGAACAATGAACTAATCACATAAGGATATATCTTTGGCCATTGGAACTAGGAGTTGCAAGTCAAAATGGCTTATAGGTAAGAAAATGGACAGACTCAGGATGAAATTTTAATTTCCCTGATGTGTAATACTTAAAATAAGCTAGCAGTGGGTCTAGTAGAATCTCTACGACCAGGAAGTCCATATGTGAAAGCATGATGTAAATTCCCAAAGATTGGAATTTCCCCTTCTGGGATTGCCCATAGCCCTGCTTTGAAATAAATCAGAAGCAAAACGAATTGTGCTATGGTTGCTAAACCTCAGCATGTTTCAGTCAAACATTAGCTTGTGCCACAATAATTCAGAGGGCTAGTTAAAACACAGATTGATGCATTCCATTCCCAGAATTTCTAATTGAGTGAGTTTGGGGATGAGGAGGACATAGAATTTGCTTTTCATGAGCTCCCACAAGAAGCTGATGCTGCAGGCCCAAGTCTCTTTCTTTATTGGATGAGATTTTCATAATTAAAAAAAATTATATGTTATTATACCATTGTGAGATATACAGTTACAAAGATGTTCATGTTTGGGTTTCGGTCATACAGTGTTCCAGCACCCATTCCTCCACCAGTGCCCATTTCCCATCACCAATTTCCCCAATTCCCTCCTGCCTCCCCTGGCTGGTCTCTAAGGCAGATTCTTTTCTCTCTTTCTCTTTCTCTTTCTCTCTCTCTCTCTTTCTCTCTTCCTTCTCTTAAACACTATGGTTGAAATACATACATGGAGGTTATCATGTGTATCTTTTTGCCTGTACTCAGTGCTCGGTTCTAGGCTGGTATCATCACTTTCGACAATTATTAGCACACTGTTCCCTTCTCTGTCTTACCTAACCTATGACTCACACACGTTTGTGGTAATTTCTACCTTTGACAAGACATCCTGATCCATGTTTTGCCTGACTTTGGGTATTGGTTTCATACTATACATATATATTTATACTATGCAAATAAATGCAGTCAATCTATATCTGTCTTTCTCCTTATGGCTAATTTCATTCAACATGATTCTCTCCATGTCCATCCATTTACAGACAAATTTCACAACTTCATTTTTCCAAACAGCTGCATGGTATTCCATTGTGTAGATGTACCAAAGTTTCTTTAACCAGTCATCAGTTCCGGGCACACTGATTGTTTCCAGATTCTACCTATTATGAATAATGCTGCTATGAACATAAAAGTGCAGACTGTGTTTCTGTTGTGTGTTTTTGGCTTCCCAGAGTATATTTCCAGGAGTGGTATGGCTGGGTCAAATGAAAGCTCAATTTCTAGTCTTTGGAGGAATGTCCACATTGTTTTCTAAAAAGGCTGTATCAACGACATTCCCACCAACAATAGATGAGAGTCCCTTTCTCCCCACATCCATGCCAGCATTTGTTGTCCCTTGCCCTTTTGGATATGTGCCAGTCTCTGTGGTGTGAGATGTTATCTCATTGTTGTTTTTATTTGCATCTCTCTGATGATAAGTGATGATGAACATTTTTATATACCTTTTGGCCACTCTAATTTCTTCCTTGTCAAAGTTTCTATTGATTTCTTCTCCCCATTTTTGATGGGGTTGGCTGTTTTCTTCTTGTAAAGTACCAGTGCCTGATATATCCTGGATATTAACCCCTTGTCAGATGGATATTGGGTGAATATTCTTTCCCATTCTGTGGACTGTCTTTGTATTTTGGTCACTGTTTCTTTTGAGGTGCAGAAGCTTTTTAGTTTCATGTAGTCCCATATGTTTATCTTTGCTTCTAGTTGCTTTGTTAGTGATGTTTCTTCTTTGAAGATGCCTTTAGCTCCAATGTCGTTGAGGGTTTTTCCTATATTTTTTCGACCAACTTTACGGATTCATGTCAGATATTGAGATCTTTAATTCATTTTGATCTGATTTTTTGTGCATGGTGTTAGACAGAGGTCCAAATTCATTTTTTTTTACATGCTGCTGGCCAGTTTTCCCAGCAACACTTGTTGAACATGCTTTCCTTGCTCCATTTCATACTTTTTGCATCTTTATCAAAGATTAAATGATCATCTGTTTGAAGATGTGTGTCAGGACACTCAACTCTATTCCATAGGTCCACAGGTCTGTTTATATCCCAACACTACACTGTTTTAATTACTACTGATTTGTAGTACAGTTTGAAGTTGATAAAGATGGAAGATGCCCCCCCCATCTTCTTTTTCCCAAGGACTGCTTTGGCTATCCTTGGAGGTTTATTTTTCCATATGAATTTCAAGAGTGTTTGGTCAATTTCTCTGAAGAATGTCATGTTTGAAGAATTTCATGGGTATCCTTATAGTGACCATATTGAATGTGTACAAAGCTCTAGGGAGTATTACCATTTTGACAATATTGATTCTCCCCCAACCATGAGCAGGGAGTAATGTTTCCATTTCCTTGTGAACCTCTTTTATTTCATGAAGCATATCTTGTAGTTTTCTTTGTACAGGTTCTTTTTTTTTTAGTATTTTATTATATCACCGTGAGATATACAAATAAAAAGATATACAATTAAAAAGTTCATATTTGGGTTTTGGTCATACAGTGTTCTAGCACCCGTCCCTCCACCAGTGCCCATCTCCCACCACCAACGTCCCCGGTTCCCTCCCCCTTCCCCAGCCCCCTCCATGGCAGGTTCTTTATTTCTTTCCCTTTCTCTCTCTTTCCCTTTTCCTTCCCTTCCAGACTATGGATTACAGAACATACATTAAGAAGTTGTCATGTGTATCCTTTTGCCTGTATTTAATGCTCAGTTCTAGGTTGGCATTAGTACCCTCGACAATTATTAGCACACAGTTCCATTTTCTGTCTTACCTAATCTCTGACTCCCACACGTTTGTGATAATTTCCACCTTTGACAAGACCTCCTGATATATGTTTCACTTGACCTTGGATATTGGTATCATAATATGTATATATATATATATATGCCATGCAAATAAATGCAGTCATTCTGTATCTGTCTCTCTCCTTCTGGCTAATTTAACTCAACATAATCTTCTCCATGTCCATCCATTTATAGGCAAATTTTATAACTTCATTTTTTCCTAACAGCTGCAGAGTATTCCATTGTGTAGATGTACCAAAGCTTCTTTATCCAGTCATCGATTTTCGGGCACTCTGGTTGCTTCCAGATTCTGGCTATTGTGAATAATGCTGCTATGAACATAAAAGTAGGGATGGTGTTTCCGCTGCGTATTTTTGGTTTCCCAGAGTAGATTCCCAGGAGTGGTATGGCTGGGTCAAATGGGAGTTCAATTTCTAGTTTTTGGAGGAAAGTCCATATTGTTTTTCCAGAAAGGCTGTACCAGCCGGCATTCCCACCAACAATGGATGAATGTCCCCTTTTCCCCACATCCATGCCAGCACTTGTTGTTCTTGCTCTTTGAATATGTGCCAGTCTCTGTGGTGTAAAGTGGTATCTCATTGTTGTTTTGATTTGCATCTCTCTGATGATTAGTGATGATGAGCATTTTTTCATATGTTTTTTGGCCATTCGAATTTCTTCCTTGCTGAAGTTTCTGTTCATTTCTTCTCCCCATTTTTTGATGGGGTTGTTTGTTTTCTTCTTGTAAAGTTCTACCAGTGCCTGATATATCCTGGATATTAACCCCTTATCAGATGGGTATTGGGTGAATATTCTTTCCCATTCTGTGGACTGCTTTTGTATCTTAGTCACGGTTTCTTTTTGAGGTGCAGAAGCTTTTTAGTTTCATGTAGTCCCATATGTTTATCTTTTCTTCTAGTTGCTTTGTTAGTGATGTTTCACCTTTGAAGATGCCTTTAGCTTCAATGTCGTGAAGGGTTTTTCCTATATTTTCTTCAATGTACTTTGTGGATTCAAGTCTGATATTGAGATCTTTAATCCATTTTGATCTGATTTTTGTGCTTGGTGTTAGACACAGGTCCAAATTCATTTTTTACATGTTGCTGCCCAATTTTCCCAACACCACTTGTTGTAGAGGCTTTCCTTACTCCATTTTAGACTCATTGCACCTTTATCAAAGATTAAATGTTCATGTGTTTGAGGTTGGGTGTCAGGATACTCAATTCTATTCCATAGGTCCCCAGGTCTGTTTTTATTCCAATACCATGCTGTTTTAATTACTACTGCCTTGTAGTACAGTTTGAAGTTGGGAAAGGTGATGCCTCCCATCTTCTTTTTCCGGAGGATTGCTTTAGCTATCCTTGGGGGTTTATTGTTCCTTACAAATTTCAGAAGCGTTTGGTCAATTTCTTTGAAGAATGTCATCGGTATCCTCATAGGGACTGCATTGAATCTGTACAGAGCTCTAGGGAGTATTATCATTTTGACAATGCTCGATTCTCCCCATCCATGAACAGGGAATGTGTTTCCATTTCCTTGTGTCCTCTTTTATCTCTTGGAGCAGCGTCTTGTAGTTTTCTTTGTACAGGTCCTTTACATACTTGGGTAAGTTGATTCCTAGGTATTTGATTTTCTAGTGGCACAATTGTGAATGGAATAGTTTCCTTAATATCCCTTTCTTCTCTTGTTATTTTGTATATAGGAAAGCCACCGACTTTTGCGTGTTGATTTTGTATCCTGCCACTCTACTATATGCGCCTATTGTTTCTAGGAGTTTTTTGGTAGAGAGTTTAGGGTTCTCTAGGTATAATATCATGTCATCTGCAAATAATGATAGCTTGACTTCTTCCCTTGCCTATCTGGATGCCCTTGATGTCCTTTTCTTCTCTGATTGCTATGGCAAGTACTTCCAGTACTATATTGAATAGAAAGAGGTGAGAGGGGGCAACCTTGTCTTGTCCCTGATATCAGGGGAAGGCTTTCAACTTTTCCCCATTTAGAATGATGCTTGCTTGGGCTTTTGGTAGATGGCTGTAACTATCTTGAGGAGAGTCCCTTCAATTCCCATTTTCTGGAGGGTTTTAAATCATGAAAGGGTGCTGGATCTTGTCAAATGCTTTTTCTGCGTCTATTGAAAGGATCATATGGTTTTTATTTTTTTTTTTATTGATATGATGTATTATGTTGGTTGACTTGCGAATGTTGAACCATCCTTGCATTCCCGGGATGAATCCTACTTGGTCATGATGTATAATCTTCTTGATGATTCTTTGAATTCTGTTTG